>BLSH010175074.1:223235-233757 GCA_018402905.1 Glandirana rugosa | reverse complement strand
CATGAAATACCCTACCAATGGAAGTATCCAGCCACCCTAAAAGTCACAAGAGAAGGCTCCACTTTCTTTATAACAACTCTCCAAGAAGGTCTGCAAAAACTTAAAGAATGGAAAATAGTACCCGAAAACCCTCCAACGCCATCTTCAGCACAACCAATCACCAGGCCTTCATGGGAATGGAATAAAGTTACAAACAAAAAAAACAATAGGGTCAGACACCCTAGGGGTAATCATACCTGAACTCAGCTTGTCAAGCCGCTCTCCAAGTTGCAGTCACCATTGTCTCTATGAACATTGAACTGACACTTTTTCCCCCAATGATACGCAGTTTACCTGCACCTTGTTCTATGTTGAACCCTTTTTATACCCAGTTATGGATCACTATATTCTTCATACCTACTACTTGTTGGCATACGACGCTACCAAAAGGCAGAACCTTTCTACCTACAAGACGTTCCTATGAGACACTAAAGTCATTCCAAAGGTTCATTTTCCACAGTAATCTTACACCTGAGACCCAGAGAAGACCACAGACAATTCCAAACATACCCTTTAATACAGTTAAGCACATTTTGCGGCTCTCCCATTTAAAGGAGACTTCTTATATCAAGACTGAACTAGACATAAATGTCACTTAAGTTAATGACCATTAATGCTCGAGGTTTGAACCATCCGGCAAAGCGTTTATCCCTCTGGAAAGAAGCTTCCACAATAAATGCAGATATAGGGGTTGCAGAGGAAACTCATTTTTAAACATTGGACGCTCCAAGATACCAACATAAAGACTTTCCCTTCATTTTCTCTGCAGAGTATACAGCGAAAAAACGCGGTGTATTCATAGCCATTAAAAACTCTGTCTTCTAGGGGGTGTGGCCAACAGAGCACGAAGGTGGACGTCTCTCAGAGGAGCTCTGAGGAGAATCGACAAAAACCTAGGGAATCCTCCGAAATTACGGTCGGGTGCGACTCCATACCGTATAGGTATTGTATACACACCCCAACGAACCTACAAACCTAACATTAGGGGACATAACCTATGGAATCCGGCCTTGGTACGGACATATCGCCTCGCCTCAGACCCGTGCAGGCAGCCATATTGGCAGGCAGCATCCCACCGCTAATTCCCACCGGCCTTTCAGTTCCTATACCCGGGGGTCATCCGTACCTCATTCCAAGAGGGGGAGACAGCGGGGAGTCCCACGGCCATCACACAGCCTGAACTAGGCAGAGGACACTGTGGATCCCTGCAACGAGCGGCGCATCACACCGCCCTCTCCACAGGCCATAAAATCAGCAGCCGTGAATCCCCACCACAAAATAGGAACCGAAATAGATTACCACTAGACCTCCTGACGGTCAGCGGTCATCCCGCGGTCATCCCGCGGGGCTCCGCGAGGAAAAATTCATAGGACTGGCGATCGCGCATCTACGCGAGCCCGCGGCTTCACAACGGCCTAGTGCGCTAGGCCCGGCGGCCATCTTGGGACTCCCTAGGAGCACTAAAAACAGGAGGAAAACAACACCCTCATTACAGGCATTTACAGACATCCTCCGGAGGGGGATTAAGGAAAGCCAGTGGGGTGTCCAGGAGGTGTCCGAAGCAATAGAGGTGATACAAGGCCCAGGAACAGAAGAATAGTGGCGGCCATATTGGGACTCCATAACCTTATCCCACTGACAATAGCATAAAACTAACAGGAAAGGCTGGGATTCCTTACTGGATCATATTAAAATACAATATTAACCACTGTCTCTAGCGAAGGACACGAGACCTATACTGGGGGACACGCCAGGCGCACAACATATGTGAACCACGCACCAACCCTATAAGATGACCACCTAGAACGCCTCGCTGGCAGCGAGGGGAAGCACTACATCGACTGCAGCTCGCCAAACACCAGTTCCTCCACTAACATCACGAATATGTCCAGAAAGAGGGAAGGAGAATATAAAACACAAAAACTGACATCATTATTTTTTAAACCGGCCCCCCAAACAACAAGGACCAAAAAGGTAAACAAAACAGCGAAGCCTACACAGACTTACCGGATGAATTCCCTGACGAACCTCCTACGCTGACGAGCCCACCCTCCCCCACACACCTAGCAGGGGAAAACCCTATAACGGGTAGTCCAGCCAAAGCCAGAATGCGCATAGACGCAGCAGCACCTGCAACACGAACAAGAGATCCCACAGCAGAAGCGCTAGGCAACAACGCCATACTGAGCTCCTCCATGGCAGCTTTCCCAACCACGGTCAACCGGTATTAGGCACCACTCTTAAAGATATGCTCATGTCCCTCCAAACTTCACTGATGAATGACCTATCTTCTCTACTCACAAAAGTAACAACTGATCTAGGTCATATCCAAGACAGAGTTACGTGTATTGAAACTGGGATGGAGGCATGTGTATCTACTGTCAATAACATCATAGATACGGTTAATGAAGTAAAAGAGGAACAATCCTGGATGAGAGCTAAAATAGCAGACTTAGAGGACAGATCTCGTCACAATAATGTCAAACTACGCGGTATACCGGAGAATATCCAACCTCAAGATCTACAAAGATACGCTAAAGAACTTATACGCCTAGTTCTTCCAGAAGCCTCCCCAAGGGATATAATAATAGACCGCATACACAGAATTGCGAAACCCCCGCATCTTGCGGCATCGGTACCTAGGGATGTACTGATGAGAATTCACTTTTTCCAGACGAAGGAAAAACTCATAGCTGGGGTGAGGAAAATGTCAGCTCTTCCACAACCGTACGAAAACATACAAATATATCCAGACCTTTCTAGATATACTCTTCAATTAAGAAGAGAATTGAACCCCATCACAAAAGGCCTGCACAACCACAAAATTCAATTCAAATGGAAATATCCGGCCACGTTGTTAATTTCAAAACAGGACACCACTTACAAAGTGGAAAACATTCAAGATGGTCTCCAACTTCTTCATCAATGGGGGATACTACCTGATCCGCCACCGGACCCCATCCAACTCCACCCATCTACTGGCACCGCTAAACCCCAACGCGAGAGAGGAAGAAAAACTCCTATGGATCACTGAAGGCCACACAGTAGGGCATAACGCCACCAAGTTTATCCTTCCCCGAGCTGCGGCTCTGTTCCACCATAATAAGTTGCTCTAGAACTGTAACCCCCAACAGTGATTCTGCGCCAGACAGGTAAAATCACTGAGTTACAACTCGAGTTGTTTTGCTTTTTCTCTTTCTACTTTTTCTCTCTTTAGTTAACTCCCTGCTGCCAGAGGACGCCAAACATCTTTTGCTCTATCTTCACCCTTGAAAACCATCGGCTCCCTCGGAAATCAACCCACCCTCCAGCCAAGAATCCAGAAGACTCAATTCACCAACAGTAAGTGCTGTCTTCTCACCACCCTTGCTACGCTAACATCATGCCATTAAACATCCTCTCAATTAATGCACACGGGCTCAACCACCCAGTTAAACGACGCTCACTCTGGCAAACAGCATAAGACAAACACAGCGACATCTTATGTGTCCAAGAAACTCACTTTACGACTTGGGCACTGCCCAGCTGCTCCAACAAGAATTATCCCCACATTTACACAGCCTCCTACTCTGAAAAAAAGAGAGGGGTTCTCATAGCTATCAGAAACACTGTCACATTCAATCTGCAACACAAATTGGAAGACCCAAATGGAAGATGTATAATCCTGGTATGCTCTATCAACAGAGAACAATATACCATCATTAACATTTATGCTCCAAACACCCATCAAAACAAATTCCTCCACAAAGTGATGCACACAGCTCAACCAATACAGCAGGGTCAACTCATAATATGTGGGGACTTCAACACCACAGTGGACATACACCTTGATTCTACCAGTGCAGCCAAGAGACGGGGATCCCCTTTAAAGCACTTTCTGCAATCCCATGGCCTGTTTGACGTGTGGAGATGCCACCATGGAGCAGAAAAAGACTACACGTACTTCTCTCCAGCACATAAAATGTATTCTCGTATTGATATGTTTCTTGTAGATAAATGGCTATTACAGAAAATATCGGCTTCGGCGATCCACACCATGACATGGTCGGACCACGCCCCAATCTCTATTAAGATCAGAGATACATCTCAGCAATATAAAAATCCTATCTGGAGAGCTAACAATTACATTATACAAGATCCCGAGCTTGCTCCAGAAATAGGTAACTATCTAACAACCTTTTTCACTACCAACATGGGCTCTGTGGCGGACACGGCCATGGTGTGGAACGCTCACAAGGCTTCGATACGTGGAGTGTTAATACAGATAGCCTCTAGATACAAAAAAAAGAGGACGCAGCGCCTAAAAGAACTGACTGTCCAAATTGACAAACTGGAGGAACAAAACAAACGACACACTACATCCCTGACTACCGCACAACTCCTAAGCTTGAGACTAGAATTGCGCAATTTACTACTTCACACCTTCGAGAAAGCTCAAAGGAGACTTAAAGCATCTTACTACCATACGTCCAATAAGGCAGGGAAAGCACTTGCAAACCGATTAAAAGGACATAGAACTAAATCACACATCGACTATCTTCACCATCCACACACTAAAAAGCGACTCACGAACCCCCAAGAAATAGGTGACGCATTCAGCACTTACTACGACGATCTTTACAATCTGAAACGTGACCCCACGACTCTGCAACCATCACTAAATGACATAAACGAGTTCCTAGACACGGTTAAGCTCCCCAAAATAAGCCGCGAACAACTCGACGTCCTCAATGCACCCTTCACAGAACATGAAGTGCACAATACCATAAAATCTCTCCCACTTAATAAGTCACCAGAACCTGACGGCCTACCCGGGGAATATTACAAACAATTCTCCCAACAATTGCTGGACTGTCTGACAACAATGTACAATGACGCTGCCTCCTCTTCAAAATTCCCATCAGAAAACCTACAAGCTCTCATTATAACACTGCCAAAACCAGGGAAAAAGCCGAACGAGACACAAAACTTCCGCCCTATCTCCTTACTAAATTTGGATATTAAAATATACGCCAAAACCTTAGCTACCAGATTACACAACATATTGCCTTCCCTGATACATCCCGACCAAACGGGCTTTACAAAAGGCCGACAAGCGGCCGACGCTACCAGGAGGTTAATTAATGTGATTCACCATGCTGAGCTCAGCGGGATGCCTTCTCTGCTCCTATCACTGGATGCGGAGAAGGCGTTCGACAGAGTGCACTGGACCTATCTACATCGAGTTCTTCAAAAGTTTGGCTTTTCCGGACATATTCTAACAGCAATATTGGCCCTGTACACTAATCCATCAGCCCAGGTACTTACGTCGGGAATGCTCTCCAAACCTTTCCACATAACGAATGGCACAAGGCAAGGATGCCCATTGTCCCCATTAATATTCAACCTGTCCCTAGAACCCGTAGCAGAACTAATCAGGAACAACAAACTGATCTCTGGCCTAGACATCGCCAAAAGGACACATAAGATTAGTCTATTTGCAGACGACGTAATATTAATGTTGTCAAACCCGGCTCTTTCCCTGGTGGAAGTACGAAAAACCCTGGATCTTTTTAGCAAGGTTTCCTACTATAAAGCCAATATAGCCAAATCTTATGTATTGGAACTGGGTATCAACGCGACTATGAGTAACCTACTACAATCTCAACACCCGTTCCTTTGGGCCAAAGAAAGTATCAACTACCTGGGGATCCAAATACCCAAATCGGTTAAAAAACTATTTGCTACCAACTATACACCAGCTCTAGAAAAGCTCAAGTCAGAATCTAGCACTCTGACTAAGCACGAATTAACATGGAGCGGTAGGCTGGCAGCTTTTAAAATGTTACATTTACCACAGATATTGTACCTTTTTAGAACAGTCCCAATACAGCTTCCCAAATCTTTCTTTAAATCACTCCAGACTACCCTCAACCAATACATTTGGAAAGGAAGAAGGCCGAGATGCACACGAGCGACACTAATTAAACACAAACATGCAGGGGGTACAAGCTCAATAGATTTTGAGGACTATCACGTAGCAGCTGTTCTAGCACCAATCCAGGATTGGTTTCTCCCCACACCCACCAAAGTATGGAGCGATATGGAGGCTACCTTCATAACCCAATCTCGTCTGAGGGACTGGGTAATTAGCACGCCATTAGGAGTAAATATACCTACAGCAGCACCACCCACCGTCAAAGCGGCACCCCTGGCATGGCAAAATATGGTAAGGAAACTGATCCAACACCCGGAGAAAGTCCAACCCTTGTTCCCGATAGGGATTCTTGAACAGGGGACCAATGACTTAAACCTAAGACACTGGAGAGCTATGGGCATATCATATATAGCAGACTTCAGAACTAACTCACAAACTAAATCCTTCCAAACTATTCAATCAGAATACAACCTCCCACACACAGAACTCTTCACATACCTCAGAGTAAGAGACTGCCTCAAGGCAATCACTCCCACTCTTTACTCAATGCTATACAAGATTTGGTCATTTTTTAATAACCCCCGAAAAAGACAAAGGCATATCTGTGCTATATAACAGTATGCAACAAAAGCGTGTATTCTCAAAAAATAAAGCCCACATTAAATGGGAACAGGACTTGGGGATCGACTTCACCGAAAAACAATGGCATACAGCACTGAAGTCAATTTTTAAAGCCACCCAATGCTCGGCACTATGGGAACTCACATACAAAATCCACCTCAGATGGTACCTTACCCCAGCGAAACTAGCTCTGTTTGACACTAACAATACCAACTCATGTTGGAGATGTACAAAGGAGGTAGGAGACATCACACATATAATGTGGAATTGTACGTACATACGCAATTTTTGGAACACAATATTCCACATGATAACCGAAATCACAGGAGCCCCCCAGGAGGTAACACCAGAGTTGGGACTCCTGAACCTAACAATAGAAAATATCCCATACCAATGTGGACATGTGGTGACACACATACTGTTGGCGGCCAGGTTGAGCATCACGAGATTATGGAAGACCAACCATATCCCTAAGATAGTGGACACAATAGATCTGATTAACACACACTGTAGCTATGAGCTCATACACGCATCTAGTCAAGGCAGGAGGAGTAAAACTACCACATCTTGGCACCCGTGGCTTTCTTGGATAAAGACGCGACTTTGTCACTTTGTATAAAAGTAGCAGATCATACTAGGGAGATCAATGCAGGATAGCAGTATTGGGAGGCCATTTCCCGGGGACACAAAGGTGAACCCAAATGGGGTGTCCCTGGGGAAGACCACTCGACCTCAAGGTATAGGATGGTCTAGTATAACCAACATTTACACACACGGAGTAACGCCTTACGGCAACAGGGAACTGTTCGATCTTTAATTCTTCTGTTTAACGTCCAATGTTTACCATTTTCCTCGAGTTCGAGGCGACAATATCCGACTGCAAACTTCAGCGGATAAACCAGCAATCTCCACGGGTTGATTCGCACCAGTAATGACATAGATTAACTCTAGCCGAGATGAATGATCTCTTAAGAAGGTCTGAGTGGGGAAACCACACAAAAGCATTTCCACCATCGCATTAAGTATGGAATGAATACTGGTGGTGCGAATCAATAACCAATAATTAATGCAATACAAACTTGTTTAGAGTTACTACCATATGCTTCCATGTACGGTACTGTTAACATGTTACTTCACTGCAAAAGTACTTTGACTTGTATTGTAAAACCTTAAAATCCAATAAAAACATTGACAAATAAAACAGGTAGCAGTCTGCTTGAAATGTTAAGATCCCCACACTGTACATTAATCACCCAGAGGCGAAAGTTTTTTTCTCAAGCTACTCTTTAATCGTTGTACCTAAGTAGTTATTTTCAGCTTGATTCACTGTTACTGTAGCATCCTATATAAACTATGGCATGCGGCCACATGTTACCCTGATTGACTACGAGGCATTGCTGTGATCAGTCCATGCTTGTGCAGCTTTCATATTCTGTTTAGTATTACCCTCCAGTGTATGCATACGTTTTGCCATTCTGACTTTGTTTTGCATTATTGGTTCTAGGTTTGCACCTGCTTTTTTCACTACAATTTACATTGACTTACTTTCTGACCATTTGTCCACTTACAATAAGCCATGTGGAGGTAGGGGTGTGTTTTGCTGCTTTTGGGGAGTGTGAAGATTTTGCTGTGCTATCTGACAGGGGTGCCTGGATCACAACACTGGCTGCACAGAATTTCAATTTCTTTGACAGTTAATACAGTTTGGATATGGATATTACAACTGTGTATTTAGTTGACTGACTAAAGCTCAGCTTTTAATTAGCTTATACTGTCATCTCTTTATGAAATAATTATGGCTGATTTATGAAGAGGTAAAGTGTCAGAGTTTAATACTTTGAAATGTTCTCATGTGTGTTATTAACGTTTGCATTTTTTTCTTTGGGATAACACCTAATGTGAAAAAGCAACACTTTAAGTGTTACATTTGCTTTAGATGAGCCTTAGGAGCATCCTGGTAAAAAGCTATGCAATGCTCTTGTAGCCCTGTTATTAAATACTCCTACGTCTTTCTCTCTTCAGGCTACTATAATCAATGCATGGTAACCTGAAGGCTGAGCCTTCACAAAGTGAAATCATGGGACCTCGATACAGTCTGTGCTAATGCTTCCACTGAGTTGGACCTTGTGGGACCCCCAAGGTCTCCCTTGTCCCCAGGCAGAGTATTCACTCTACTCTTACAGGCAATTGATGCTTTAAAGGTTTATTAAAGAAACGATAAAAAAAAGCAGGTGTGGGTGGAAATCCTACACAGTAGCACATATTCTCAAAGAATGACAGTGTCTGGATGGAGCTCAGATATCTTCCTTATAAAGCACACAGAAGTAGCATCCAACATGTCATGAGTTCCTGTGTTTTCTTTGTACCAGCCCAGTTGAGTTTCAGGTAACATGCCATTGCCCCCTAGAGATATCTCTTTAGCTACTAAATCAACATGGGGGAGATCCCGGAGCGATGGAGATTCTAGTTTTATCCTAATGTCCCCAATTATCTCCTTTTAGCAGCAATATCAACATGGTGGAGGTTTTCTCAGAATCAGGTAACACATGGTGGCCCCAATAGGCTGAGGCCCTTATGGAAAGTCTAGGACTCCAAACTCAGGAAACAGCCTTTAGGTAAAAGAATCTTCCATAAATATGCTCAGGATGTTTATTACAGCTAGATCCAAACTACTAAGGAAAATATGATCAGTGATTGGTTAGTTAACAAATTTGCAAGACTGGCCCATGCTGCATCTCTGACTCAATCATCTGGACCATGCAACATGGAGCCTGCTAAATGACACATCATAAGAAGCCCCTAAAAACAGCCTACTGTAAAAACCCCTGCAATACTGAAAAAACTAAAAGCAAGTGCAGATTTAAGCAGGCTTTAGTGGCCATGCACACTATAATCTCTATACAATCTATTTTACATTTACCAAAACTATGTGATAGGAGGACATCTTAACAATACATTCAATTTGTATCCAAAGGCTCTTACATTAAATAATGTTTGTTATAACTAAAGTAGGCTATACACTATTATTTTCATATTTTATTATTTTATTTTAGGTACTTACATAGCGCTGTCAATTTATGCAACGCTTTACATATACATTCCCATCAGTCCCTGCTTTCAAGGAGCTTACAATCTAAGGTCCCTAACTCACATTCACACATACACATACTAGGGCCAATTTAGACAGGATCCAATTAACCTACCAGCATGTCTTTGGAGTGTGGGAGTACCCAGAGAATACCCACATAGGCACAGGGAGAACATGCAAACTCCAGTAGAAAGTGCTATCCACTACACCATTGCGCTGCCACTATATAATCTTATTGTACAGGTTTTACAATCACCATTAGCTTTACCTATGTAATATGAGGACAAGCCTAAACAATACATTCAATTAGTATTGAATAAGGAAGGCCTTTGTATTACATTGTATTTCTCCTTTAATATCCTTACAACCTTACACCTGTTCTGTAATACAGGAATATATAGAGAAAACAAACTGCCTGGCCTATCAGTAGGGATGGGCCGAACACCCCCCGGTTCGGTTCGCACCAGAACACCGCGAACGGGCAAAAAGTTCTGGCAAACATGCAAACCCTATTAAAGTCTATGGGACAGTCTGATACCCCTGGGGGGTCCGTGCGATAAATTTCCTTATAAAGTAAAAATAACAAAGTGTAATTAGTAATAATTTTAGTGACGAGGACTTTTTTTTAGTAACTATGGACAGGGGATACCGTCATGGGTCCAGATGTATGTGCAAAAATACCGTTACTGAACGTATATTAGGAAATTTTACTCGTTAAAACTAAAAACTATAAGCACAGGGTATCTGAAATTATCCCAAACGTACAAACGGTCTTGAAAAACGGGCAAGCGCCACAAGACCACGCTTGGCTTGGCCCCCCACAAGCCGGGTAGGGATGACTATCCGGTCCGTCAAAC
>BLSH010175074.1:205386-221634 GCA_018402905.1 Glandirana rugosa | reverse complement strand
CTGCACTGACTGTGTATATATCTATCTATCTATCTATATATATATATATATATATATATATATATAGTCTACACTGAATGCACTGTATACAGTTGTGCTCATTAGTTTACATACCCTAGCAGAATTTATGATTTCTTGGCCATTTTTCAGAGAATATGAATGATAACACAAAAACTTTTCATTCACTCATGGTTAGTGTTTGGCTGAAGCCATTTATTATCAACAACCGTGTTTACTCTTTTTAAATCATGACAACAGAAACTACCCAAATGACCCTGATCAAAAGTTTACATACCCTGGTGATTTTGGCCTGATAACATGCACACAAGTTGACATAAAGGGGTTTAAATGGCTATTAAAGGTAACCATCCTCACCTGTGATCTGTTTGCTTGTAAATAGTGTGTTTGTATAAAAGGTGAATGAGGCATCTTTCATCCAGTGCTACACTGACGTTTCTGGATTCTTTGGAGTCATGTCCATTCCTTTGCTCAGGAGTGCGCAGGTGCGCGCGCACGCATCAGGTGCATGTGGGGGCGCGCGGGCACGTTCATGATAACCTTGGCGCCTAACAGGCTATTTAATCTGGATAGCACCATGTAGCTGGTTATGTCCATTCTACAGCGTTACCCGTGACCCCAGCGTTTAGATTGCCTGAGTTTCCTGCTCCTGTGACCTGGCCTGTTTTCTGTCTACTCCTTGTCTGCCGCCTGCACCGACCCTGGCTAGTCCACAACCATTCTTCTCCCTGCTCCTTGTGTACCTTGCTGCCAGTCTGTTAACGACCGTGTCTGTACCTGACTACTCTGAGCCTGCTCCTTCTGTACCACACTGCCCGACTGTTGCTGAACCGGACTGTTCCACTATGCTACCATCTCAGCACGAGTATCTGGAGGATCCCTCCAAGCTTGCACCAGTAACCCAACCAAGCCCGCATGCCTCCCTGCTCTCTTGAACTGCCTGTCTACACTACCAGGAGTTCCTGAATTAGGGTCGTAAGAGGGGTTGCTCCCTGCATAAGCCAGACTCCACCATCAGGTGCATGACAACAGCCTATCAGCTATCCATTGTACCATCTTAAAGGGACAGCTTCACATGCACCACCTTACATACAGGCCCAAACTATAGCTGGCTAATATTGACAATTAGGTGTCAGATGCATTGCAGTCACCTCCAGGGGTACCCCTTTGTCAGCAGCACATGTGCTCACTCACTTTTGGGGCTATGTGTGTCATGTGCACACAAGAACCTCTATTTCTTTGGAGAACCTAATGCTAATACTTTTAACCGTGTTTGCATTGGTTAATGTTTGGTTTAGCGTTGCTGCAGTATAGTTAATTGCTATAATATTGACTTGTGTTCAGCTTATTTAGTTCTGAAACCTTTAACTGCCTCCTGCTTGGCCAATGCACAGATGGGAGCAGTGTCTTTCTGAAAGGACGCACCATTGCATCTTCTACTTTTGGTGCTTGTGCGTGGCCTCGGTGCCATACAGCAGCTGCAGTCTGTGATGGCTGTGTCCCTGGAACACAGCACATTATCGATCATTACAGAGGCACTATGATTGGCTTTGTACCATTGATTGCTGTGTCCAATCACAGCAGATCACAAATTTAAACAATAGTCTCACCCTGTTGTACCAGCTCTCCTTCTCCTCACACAGAGAATGCGTGTAAAGAGAGAGAGGATCTGTGCCTGCCAGTGAAGATGTGTGAGTTTACTGTAATTTACAGTCTTTTCAGTGTCAAACACACTCACATAGAGACATTTACAGAGCTGTAACCACACACCAGTGCAGAATCAACATCTCTGAGTGTCCCAGTGCACATCAACATCTGCCCCAGTGCAACCTCAACATCTGTCCCAGTGTCTCAGTGCACCATCAAGAGCTGCCATAGTGTCTCTGTGCACCATCAACATATCTTGATGTCCCCAGTGCACCATAAACATCTCTCGATGTCCTCAGTACACCAGCAACATCTGTTGGTGTCCCCAGTGCACTATCGACATCTGTCGGGGTTCCAGTGCACATTTAATATCTGTCACAGTGCCCCAGTGCCCCATCCACATCTGTCACTATGTCCCACTGCACCAATCAGCTGCAGCGTGTTTCAGCCTGTCATAGATTTTCACAGGCATCAGGCAGTTTGACTGGATGCTGGAATGGAGTCAGATTTTCCTCTGGAATTTTATGGGTATTATTATTATTATTATACAGAATTTATATAGTGCCAACAGTTTACACAGCACTTTACAATATAAAAGGGAAACAATACAGTTACAATACAATAAAATACAAGAGGATTAAGAGGGCCCTGCTCAGAAGAGCTTACAATCTAATAGGGTAGAGCAGGTGGTACAAAAGGTTGTAACTGGGGGGAATGAGCTGATGGAAGTGGTAAAAGATTAGTTGTAGGCATGATAGGCTTCCCTGAAGAGATGAGTTTTCAGGGATTGCCTGAAGGCAGCTAGAGTAGGAGATAGCAGAACAGGTTGAGGTAGAGAGTCCCAGAGAATGGGAGAGGCTCTGGAGAAATCCTGGAGACGAGCATGGGAGGAGCAGACAAGGGAGCTTGAGAATAGGAGGTCTTGAGAGGAGTGGAGAGAACGGTTTGGGTGATATTTGGAGACAACATTGGTGATATAGGTCAGGGCAGAGTTATGAATGGCTTTGTATGTCGTGGTTAGTATTTTTAACTACTCGTCGACCTGCTCATGCATGTGGGATTGCGGACACGCGCTGCACCGCAGGTGCACGCCCATGGGTCCCACAGACTTAATGTCCGCCTGTGACCCGCGATCACTCTGTGCAGAGACAGAACTGGGATCTGCCAATGTAAACATGGTGGATCCCCATTCTGACAGGGGACATGACAGAGATCTACTGTTCCCAGTCATCGGGAACACTGATCTCTGTCATGTCTCTGGCAGCCCATCCCCCTACAGTTAGAACTGAGGGAACACAATTAACACCTTGATTGCCCCCTAGTTTTAACACCTTTCCTGACAGTGTTATTTTTACATTGATTAATGCATTTTTATAGCACTGATAAATGTAATAATGTCACTGGTCCCCAAAAAGTGGCATTTGGGGTTAGATTTGTCCACCACAATGTCGCAGTCCCACTAAAAATCGCAGATCGCCACCATTATCAGCAAAAAAAAAAAAAGCCTAAACTGATGAATACATTTGTTTCTTTATATTTTTTTGGTTGAATATGTATTATAACAGAAAGTAAAAAAAAAAGTTTTTTTTCAAAATATTCTGTCTTTTTTTGTTTATAGCACAAAAAATAAAAAACGCAGAGGGGATCAAATACCACCAAAAGAAATCTCTATTTGTGGGAAAAAAAGGATGTCAATTTTGTTTGGGTACAGCATTACATGACCGCGCAATTGTCAGTTAAAGTGACGCAGTGCAGCATCAATGGCCTGGTCAGGAAGTGGGTAAATCCTTCCGGGGCTGAAGTGGTTAATTTAGTTCAATCCAGGGTATCCAGGACCTCAGGCAACATCTTCCCCAAAACTGAACAATGAACACTTTACCAATGACAGAAATTTTGTTTTGTGTGGGGTTGCTCTATAAGACACATAATATGGTATGTAATTTTTTCATGTAGTTTTATCATACATTTTATGTAAACAAAATCTATATGAATAGAGGATGGGGAGATGAATGAAAAGGTTCACCTCCTCTATTCACAAAAGCTATAGTACAGCTTCTATCAATGGTGGAGGTGCGCAGAAAGGGTGTATGACAGCTCTATGCGTTCTATTAACTCCAGTTGCACCAAAAATTACAGCAGCAGGAGTGGAGGTAGGAGGAAGATTTCAACTAAAACAGGAGCCAGCAGCACAAGAAATGCATTGTTGAAAGATTTGTTTTTACTAAACATAGGATTTAAGCTCATATTTCACAGACAGTTGACTTAGCTAGAGGAATGATTCATCCTCCATATCCGCTCTCCCTGCTCCCAACTTACAGTGTTCCCATTACAGATTAACAGTGTGAAAGCAAACAGTTGCTGCTGTTATCTATTTAGAAAACCCACCATATCTTTTGACATTGGTGTCTTGGGTACACTCTGTATTAAATGACTAAAAGTAGCATTAAACTTTCATAGACCCCAGCTTAAAAACATATAAATCTTTCAGCCATGCTGCTTGTTGTCACTAGACTTAAGCAGCCCATACACAGAGCTCATTTTTCCCTGCAACTTTTATTCCCCATCAACACAGACAATGTTGACCGGGGAATCCCTCCTGCTGAGCCATTGTATTCTCCATGTGATGGGGCGGGGGAAATCGTCCCCCATCAGGATAAGACAGTGATTATTGCTAGTGGCTATACCAGAGATAGTCGCATGCAAAATCCAGCAGGCTGGTTGTACCCAAGTTGATAGATCGAGCAACTTGGTACATTCAGCCTGCCCCTACATGTTTCAAATCTCAGAAGATTCCTACTGAACCGGTTGAAATTTGAACCATCTGTCACGATCAGGGGTCAGGCTTCGAAGGCCAGCCGCTATAGCAGTGGGATGCTCACACAAGAACCAGTGGGATAGGTACGCAGGCAGGTCCCCCTGGCGGATGACTTAATCTCACCCGAGGTTTGGAATCGAAGTACTAACCAGTGTTCACTAGAGCTCCTGATGATGGTGGAGATGGATTTTGCTACGTGTTAGTACCAGATCACAGTCCTCAGGATCGCCCCACCAGGAGGTGAGCAAGCCGAGGTCCAGAAGTGGATAATCAGGTAAGGTTCAAACAGAAGCATGTTCAGTAAACAAGCCAAAAGGTCAGTAAAGAGTAGTTGCACGTTGGGATCAGGCACAAGCGTACTCGAGGAACAAACCAAGGGTCAATAGCGAGTGGTAGCAAATATGAACTTCAGCAGGAAAGACAGGAGCAAGATACTGGCTGGATATAGCACAATATTCTGGCAAACAGGAAGTGCAGAGACATGGCTTAAAACAGGAAGTTCAGGTTAGGAGCTAAGAGTTCAAGGTTCAGCAGAAATCAAGGCACGAAACACATTTTGTCTAAATGATCCGACAAGGTACTGTCCAGCATCTCAGGTAGCTCAGTGAGAAGATTCATTACCAGACACAGTCGAGGTACCAGGTTCAAGTTTGGGTCCTGACACCGTCTATGGCCAGCCTTAGATCCCTCTATATCTTCTTGTGCCTGTGAATTATAATGGATTCACCATAGACAAATCCAAAGGATGAGTGTAGAGTTTACAGGCTGCTGACATCAAGCAGATTGTAAATCAGAACTTAGGCTTTTGCAGTTATGCTGAGAATTGGATCAGATTTCCAATTGGATTTTAAAGGCTGTCCATGACCCCAGGGAAGATCTGCCCGAAAACTGAGGAATGAATACTTTATAAGTGAAATACGTTTTGTTATATGTGGGGTTGCTCTATATAAGACACATAATATTGTATGTCATTTGGCATGTGCTTTTAGTATATGTTTTATGTGAAGTTGTAGCATGGGGCCAAATGTACTGCATTATAGACATTTCCCCTAGAACTCACTCTACAAGGTTGGCTTTTATGGGGTTTTTTCACTGCCAGATGAACAGTGTTTAGTTTTCCCTGTACCAAAATGGCTCTTTTTGTATTTTAAACCTTAACAGAACTAGACCACATAGGAAACCAACACTTCATCAGTTCTGTGTCTGGCAGTCGAATCAAACTTCATGTAAGCTAGTCAGCGTTATATAACTGATCTATAACTATTAAATTGCTTAAACAATACAGTCCTTCAGATAACAATATACAATTTTCTTTTACTATTAAAGTTTGGCAACACCGTAAAGGTTTTTTACACTCTACAGTATACCATAAAAACTAACATAGCCAACAAAGCATTCTATTATGGGTACTCTTTTCCCTAATTATTAGAAAATATATTTTTTTCTAAAATGAGAAATGGTTTATTAGTGTCAATACTGCTGTAATGTTTTTTTCTGGTGGATAAATTTGCAGAATAAAATATTTGCCTACAGCTAAATCTGACAAATACAGCTCTGATTCATTTCCAAGTTACTTCTGATGTGACAATTAAACGAAGAAGGCATTTATGTTAATATACTTTAATAAATGTTGGCAATTGATGCTAGTGGCTATTTAAAGGGAATACTTCTAAAATTGGATGGAGTTCTCCCGCATCTGTGTAAATTATGGCCTTAAATATAATAGTTCTAAAGCTATAACTGTGTACCTGGTATCATTTCTTACCATTTTTTACTCTGTGTGGCTTGGCCATAAAAAGAACATTTTTTGACACAAGCTATCTGCTCCTGCTGCTGTCAATCATACTCCTGTGAGGAGTGGGTGGCGGGCTAGGCTTACTGGCGCGGTGTGTGTTTGGATGCACATAGCCCGGCTTGGGAGCACATGCCCATATATGCCCCCTTAGCACCTGGCTTGCTAAAGAGGAACCTAGGAGCAGGGAGAAGCAGAGATAAGGGACTGTTCTGTTCAATATCATTGCACAGAACAGATAAGTAAAACATATTTTATATTTTAAGACAAAAAATCCTTTAATATCACTTTAAAGGGAACTTCCACTTCCATTTCCTTGTTGAATCCTGATCCTTTCCTCTCTCCTTTAATGTAATTGCACATACAGTATAAGTACCTTTTTTGGGGAATGCAACTCACTTTTCTTGCCTAGGTGAGAATGACATTCCCAACTGTCTGAAGCCTCCTAGGATATGCAGGTCATGTAGAACACACTACGCAAGTACCACCATTCTTCATCGGAGGGCAGCTGCAAGACTCGGCTGGCTCCTAGTGACCTAAGCATCAGGACCAGAAGTACTGTGGCTGGCAGAGGATTACAACAGGACAACACTGTGTGAGCATGCGTTTTGAGGATAATCCAGGAAACCATAAGGCTCTTTTTACACTAGACTGATTTCAGATGTGATTTGAGTCATATAGAATTGCATGACATTGGAAATTGCATTGCTTTCAATGGTGTGTGGGGAGGTGCAGCATGATGTGGCAGCAGTAACCACATTGAGTCCAGTTGCAGAGAACAGAACTTAATTCATGAATGCAGAATTCGGTAATTCAAATACAAACCCGTTGGGAAAGCACCCAACCTGAATGCGACCTGACTGGTCTGAACCCAAATGGGGAAGTCTTCAGAAGGATGGCGTGCCCCTATCCTTTCTCTACTCATATGGAACCTCTCCCTGCCACTAATCACTGTCCCTGTCAGATGGGTGACCTGCCCCTACACTATCCACATGTGAAATGTGCAACAAGCCTTGAAGCAAGGGCCGTATATAGGCTCTGCCTGACCCAAGATGGCTTCTGGAGTTACATGGGGTGGCAGCATCCTATCGGATAGCTTCCCCAGTGACCCAGGAAACCATAGAGGAACTATGTTCCTCTTGACTTCCTCTCCCCCTGCAATACCGCGATTGAGCACCACCTGCAGTGCAGAAAGCAGACTGCACCTGCCTACAGGTGCCTTTTCACATCAATGCAACTCAGCAGAATTGTGAAAAAGGTACTTTTATTACTTTTATTACTTTGATGCAATGCCAGCAGAATTTTGGCTAAATAGAAAATGCAAACAACTTCAAAGTAGCATCCATGTTGCACTACATAATCACTCTGAAAATTGGATCAAAATCGGATCACAGCAGAGTGAAACTAGCCTAAAAAGGAAAAGAAAAAATAAATGACAGAGGGGTGAAGTTCCACTTTAAGTTGCGTTTTGCACTTGAGTGCTCTCTTGGCTTTAACTGTACTTGGTATGTGACTGCACCTATACAGACTTGCTATAAACTTCTGCCTGCAATTTAGAACTGAACAAAGCTTCAGCTAAGCCTCTGATATAAAAAAAAGCTTGTTTTTTCATTATCATCCTGTGTCTGACTACCCTTACTACCATCACTAATGCATTGTTGGATAACGTGGTTTCTGTGCAAGTGTAGGGATCTGCTGCCCTCTACTGTTAGTTGTTTATATCACAATGTTATTCTGTATTAGCACTTCCTGTCTCTGGGAGGCTGACTTTGGAAAACCTCAGAAGGAGAAAATGAAGAGAGAAAGAGAAAGTCTCAGCCACACTCCTGTCCATGCTATTAACTCCAGGCCAAAATGGACTATTATGCAAATATTTCTATGCTCTAATAGTTTACCTACATGTGCTACTGTATGTATGTAGTGGTTATCTTCCAACATATTACTAGTAAACCTGTTTATTGCAAAAGAGTTCATATGCAGCTACTGGAATTTTAGATAGTCCCTTCTAGTCTGGGATTCTATAGCTATGTTTATCTTAGGGCTCAATAACCAGTATAGGCTAGAGCAAGGTTAGGCATCTGATGACCACTTCTGGTGTTAGAGAGCTGGTTGCATGACAGATTAGAAGCTACTAGGGAATAGTAAATAGACGACTCTAAGTTCCAGTGCCGCACTACAGTTTATGCCAGTGAGCAGCTGCGTTCTAGGCTGGTTGAACAAAGGTTGGAGAATCTTCTCATCACTGCTGATCTTGTTTTCAGGTCTGCGACACAAAGATGGATGCCACATCATGATCATCCTCAGGGGCACCTGCAACTGAACTTTGCTGCAATATTCATCTGGAAGGTATCCTTGTTAATAACTATATATACCCAGGCATAAGTGCACAATGTCACCAGGACTCCTATTGGGCCCTTTGCTGATAATACACACCTGTTTGTACATTCAACGTATGTACTATTAAACAATTTTTCTTATATAAAGCTTGTATTATTTCCATACCATGTGCTTCCACTGTGAAGCCTCTTATACAGAGTTAGGTCTGCAGTATACAGGGAGCCTTGACGGGGCCTGCAGCTTACGCATACACTTGCAAATGTGTGTAACCAATCCCTTGCCTTTTAAACGCTACTGTTAGACAGGTGAATTTGTTTGGTGACAGACTGGTCGGTAAGTTGAGCTTGGAATTCTCTGTTTTTTGTTTGTAGATGCCTTTCCATAGCTCCTTGCTGCAGTGGCCAGTGACCTTGTTTTGTATTATTTCCATACCATACATACTTGCATACTTATGGTTAATGTTAAATGCTTGTTTCAGTAGTTCTTCTGTTCCCAATTACATTGTTTATATTACTGGGTAATTTCCCAGAAAGGGAATCTTCTCTGTTCACAGAGGCCCTGTCCTGGATGGAGGCACTGCCAACTTTATTATCAAACCCACTCCTCTACTTAGCAAAGGTTCTGGTTTTCCTATTTACCTACATGTTTAGTGCAATATGCTGTTTTGGGGAGGCCCACTTCTCATAACTCCCCTAAAGAGGGCTACACAAGTATGTCAACTTTAAACATATGTGAATGCTATTAATACTCTTTCAAAATAATACCTTTCTGTAGGTTTAGATTTCCTGTCCCTTTAAATGAAATTAAATTTCTAAGTGGACAGGTGAAATCTAGGTCTCATCATGATCATTCAAATGTACATGAAAATTAGCCTGTCTATGGATGAATTATAATTTCCTTGTCTAACAAGAACTTTACCTCTAATTGCAGCATTTTCTCATCTGAGTTGAAAGCTCTTAACAACTACAAAAAGTTAAACTATCCGTTACATATTAAGCAGTTGTAAGTGTAGTGTTTAGTGTTTATCGCTTATGAAATTCTAAAAATAAAAAAGCCACATGCTCAGTAAATCAGAATTAGTGTGTGTGCCTGTCTGCCCTTTGCTTTCAATAAAAAAACAAAAAACAAAAAAAAATCCTTTAGGTTGGCATTTAAAAGATCACTTCTACGTTTTCAATAAGCATTTTATTTACCACAAAGATTTTGTTCACTTTGGATTGCTTTTAGTTTTTGAATACAGGAAAAGGCAAGCTTGGCTTGAGGGAAAGACTATATGTGACAGGCCTGGGGCAGAAAGATTGACTGCAGTGGGAGACCTACATGGGCCAACTAGGTCTGATGCAAATCTAGTGGTGTAGTGAAGCTTGTTGCACCAATGATATTTTACTAGCCCAGTCTCTAAAATAGTACACAATTCTTTCCAATATTCACACATGCCCCCATGTTATGCATCTTTAGACACACTGCAAATATTCTAAAACACCTAACGATCCTGCCAAAAATCAGAAATGGAGTCAGCTCCTAACTTTCTGTAGTGGGTTGACTACATTGCCTCTGCTGTATTTAGATCAAAAGCAGTGCTGTCAGCTGTCCCTGATTTCTCAGTTTTGTTGGACTCTGTCAGCAGATCTCCCTTACCTCATCTGCATAACCCTTTCTTGGCACTCCCTCCCAAGCTTACTGCTGTTTCCTCCACACTCCTGCTGCTAAGTAAGCAGTGGTCAGTTATAACCTATAGCTGATTACTCTAGGGCAGATTATTCTTTATGTGCAAAATCTTTAATGGACAGATACGTATAGACGCCCAAGCAACAGGAACCTGGCTTGCAATATGCAAAGTTATAGTGTATTGGTTCTGGTGCAGGGGACTGCTGATCCAACACAGTGCTCTTAGAACACCTGTCCTTCCATTTTCATCCTGGACAGTGGCTTTAACCAAATCCAGAGTAGCTTCTGATACTGCTTCTTTATTCCTAGTTACTTTGTCTTCATATCTGGGAACCTCATAGGGCTCATTGGCAGTTATTTTCTTATATTAAGCATACAAACATCTTTTCTGTTTACTGCTATGCAAATAATGGTATTTTTGTGTATGATTTGTACATTTCACATTAGAAACAAAAACTTAGTAAATGCTAAGAATGGCACGTGATGCTGCTCTGTATCCTAGTTAAAGAATGAAAAAAAAATAGAATCTGTGTGTGGCCATTCTTTCTGCTCTACATATTATATCAACATCTGCTAAATAATCTCATATACAGTACATCAGTGCAATACATTTTCCCTATTTTGTAGTGCATAAACTGTGTTGTACCACAACAATTAAAAAAATGACAGAATCTGGACTGCATGTTACACTTACTCACATTGCAGGAAAATCAAATGAAAGATGATTAAAAGAGATTATTGATTATATTTGGTGATTTCAACAGCTTTTCACCTTTAAAAGATATTAAGTCCCTTATTTCCATTGGACAAGAGTTAAAGCATACGTTAATCCACTGAAATGCCCCATCATGGAATAGTATGAACTCTAAATGCCTGCAGGTCTTGTTAGTTTTCCTATTGAGTGCCCCAGGTTCCGAACTTTAGGGTACTGTGCAATGCACAATTTAAACAACCCTCCTGGTTGCCAGCTTCCAATACCACCTCCTTTACTTCATCATTGGCCTTCACTGTGATTGGTGGCCCCAATGACTTATTGTGAGGCAAAGGAGATAGATAGAAGGGGTTAGATTAAACTGTCAACCAGGAGAGCTTGTGGACATTTCATTATCAGTAATTTGGAGCTTCTGGGGTGCATAGTATACACCCTGGGGTAGATAGTTGGTCTGGGTTCCTCCCTCTACCTGTGAGTATAGATATCCTGCTTTTTACCATTTTTTTCCACCCCTTTTAAAGGGTAGCATTCACTAAATCAAATCTTTTTTTGTATTCATAGCTGTATATTTGCACCTAACTCCTGATGAATGATAAAGAGCCATGAAACACGTAGAGTTTTCAGGTTGCCAAGACAAGTTCGGCTTATGCAACCTTTCATGTATATATGAATTTATTCTGTCGTGTTTTTTACTATGTTAGCAATTTTTGCACGTAATTAAAGTATAAAATGACCTCATGTATTTTTAAGAAATGTTAAAAAATGGTTGTAAAATACATTTCTAATCATATATATATATTCTATGTATTATTATGCCTCATTTAAAGTCCCACTTTCCTTTTCCTGTCCAAATACTAAATAGGAATGGAGGTTAGCTACATTGGCTGTGTCAGGTCACACTTTTTGCTTTATGAAAACTAAAGTGGAAGGACTTACTTTTCCATGAGTAAGAAACTTTAGCAGGTTAAGCCTGACTTTAGGTTTGCTTTATACCTTAAGGAACCTCAGTTAATATTAAAATGTACTGTTGGACTTCTCTAGCAGTTCATAAATTCCTTCAATGACAGTGTATGATGTCACCTTCATCAACATGATAAAGAGATTTTTTTTTTTTCTGAAATTATGTACTTTATGTAAACAATAGAGATACGTTTGAATGCACTAATGCAGACTTGGAACGTTACCAGTAACTTTAATAAAAGCATACCTCTACTTTCATGTCTAAAGCTGGCCATACACTATAAGAAAAACGATTTTGCCATCATGTAATGACCGAAATTTAATCGATAAATCGTTCAAATGACAAAAATGAATACTTTTTTCCTTAAATTTTGTCACATAAGCCCAGTGTAAACTGTTCGGGCGAGAAACACATTAACCTTTCCATTATCTTCCATTCGGCCGAAGTTTTCCAAACCTTTCCTTCAATTTATTGGCTCAAAAACTTCACAACCAATTTTCGATATGTGCCCATTAACTGGACGATAAACGAACGAACTGTCCAAATGACAGATTTTGGAACAATTTTTCATCTAGTGTATGGCCAGCATTACACACTACAATTGTGGACCTACATTTCCCCTTGCAGCACCTCTCTTCCATTCACTCATTGGATCCCTAAATATACCTGTCTATTCTATCCTTTCTTTCCCTCGCCTCCTCTATTCTCTGTCTTAATCTATTCCGCTTTATTCTTTTACTCCATCAGTCTCCAGCTGCCTCTCTTACCTTCTCAATCCTCTAGCTTTTAAAGCTGTCCACTCCCCTGCCACTCTGTCTTTCTCCTCTATGGTGGCCTGCTGACAACTAGATATTGATTCGTGTCATTCTCATGCTTTTTTGATTAAGAGCCTAAACTAGAAGCACTCATGCCTTATAATCGCAAGATCCCATTCTGTTTCATTTTCCCCAAGAATCATATTAAAATCAACCTCCTTTTGGTTACTGATATGCAAGCCTGAATTTGCTTGGCACTGTCATTCAAAGCCTTGGTGGCTCACTCAGTAGAACAGCTGCCTTGTAGCAGTCAGGTTCAATCACCAAGCATTTTATTTGTTAATTTCCCTCTGCCTCAATGAAATAGAAATCTGAATTTGCTTAGAATGTTCAATCAGAGTGACAGAAGCTCATGCAGTAGAACTTTTGCCTTGTAGCAGGCTGGCTCTGGGTTCAATCTGTCTTTGACCTGCACTGTTCAAAGAGCTGTTATATCTTGCTAGAAAAACACAAGGCTGGTAGCACTGAAGAAACTGTCCAGCTTTGCCTCTAAAAGTCTTTAAGCTGCCTAGTCTGTTCTAAGGTTACACTATTGCCTTTAATTATGAGAAGGATTTTACCTTCTTCCTTTTTTTTATCAAAGGAGTAACAAAAGCTGATAATAGTTGGCATTTAAAATGTATTACATGGTAAATGAAAACGCCCTAATCCCTTACACTCTACAAATGGTTAACTTCTTTGTAAAATATGTTAGATTAAATGGTGCAAGTGAATATTTCTGGATAGTGCAATGTTCATGACTTTCAATGACCTGTACTCATCATTGTTTTTTTTTATGCACCTGTTGATATTTTTAGAAATTACAGAAATATTCAATAATTTTTTTTTTCAAAAATCTATTTTCTTTACTGATGTAAAATAGACAATTGCAAGTCCCTTTCTGTGCAGAAGCAAACCGTGCTAATTCAGCGATGCGAAGAAATTAATGAACCTTATATGTGGGAAGGTATCTCAGTTACTGAATCACAAAAGTCTAACTATGAATCATGAGGCTGATTTTATTAGCACCATTTGTCTTATGAGTACATAATTAGCTATATTAATACCTGTTTCTGCTCTACGAATAGCTTGCCAGGTTCAGCTAATTTGGAACAAGCTTCTCTGGTCACATAAACTTTTTTGTAATATTACAGCTCTTTGCAGTTTATGTAAGCAATAAAAACAACACAGTGTAACTTGTGCATAAACTATGAGCACTCCATAATTCAAAAAGATGAGTATGGAAAGTTGCTTTGTTATAACTGAAAGATTAGTGATTAACTAACAGTAAAGCAAGGATAAAATGGAAGTCTTGAAGTCTGCACTTTTTGCATTCCATGTTGCAAAAGTAACCTTATTGTTTTTTTGTTTTTTTAAGTCAGTAAATCCACTCAATTCACTTTGATTCTGTATAGCCATTGTGGGAGGTTAGCTCAATGGGGATCACCTTTCTGGGAAAAGGCAGTCCAAACGGCAGTTTTCCTTAAGATCTGACTTGTAGCCAGATTTGTTTAAAAGTTTGCATGTAGAAATCAAAATAAACAAAACACAAAATAAATCCTCGCCATCCAGGCATTAATTAAACATTTCAGTTTTCCTAACTGAGCAGTGTAGGGCTTCTCCCAGACACCCACAAAACATTGACAGTGAAAACCTTTTGTCTCAGTCCATAAGCAAACTACCATATGTCAGCTCTCTCAGGCTGATGGCTCCTGAATCCCAGGCCAGAGCAAACATTTTCTTTCTTCCTGGTTATTTAACCCACCTGATGGTGGACTCCAGTAGACCACACAATCTGGTCCGGAACCAACCCTGCCAAGGTGGCTAGTAAAAACTGGACCAGATCCCACCTTAGTCCACTCCAAATGAAGGCATGCGAGGCGACACATATCGTCCATCGAGCACCTCGCCTTGCATAACGTCACATATCCCCCCGCCTGCTCAAGCTCAACCCCCTGTGGCTGAGCAACTGTCCCAATCAGACAGTAGACTCGGGAAAGGGCATCTGCATTATTCTGGAGTTTCCCTGCTCTATGCTCCACTGGGAACTCAAATGCTTGCAGAGCGAGGAACCACCTTTTCACCCGACTGTTTTTCTCTTTGTTATCACACATCTACTTAAGAGGGCCATGGTCAGTGACCAATTTGAATGGTCTCCCCAATAGGTAATATTTCAGGGCATCTAAGGCCCATTTAATGGCTAAACATTCCTTCTCAACAATGGCATAGTTTTTCTCATTTCTGTTGCGTTTTCTGCTAAGATAGACCACTGGGTGCTCCTCCCCATCTCTGACCTAGGACAGTACAGCACCCAGTCCCACATCAGAGGCGCCTGTCTGTACAACAAATTCATTTGGAAATCTGGGGTCATGAGCACAGGTTGTACACAAAGGGCTTGCTTCAACATTTGAAATGCCTTCTCTGCCTCCGGATTCCACTTGGTCATGACGGACCCTCTACCCTTTGTCAGATCTGTTAGTGGGACTGCAATGGTGGCAAAATTGGGAATAAAGCACCTGTAGTATTCTGTAATCCCAGAAAATGCACAAACTTACTTCTTATTTATAGGTTGGGGCCACTTTTGAACTGCCTCAATTTTATTGACCTGAGGTTTGATCAGCCCCTGACCAATAATGTAGCCAAGGTATTTGGCCTCCTCCTAGCCTATGGCACACTTTCTGGGGTTGGCCGTGAGTCTTGCTTTCCTAAGGGAATCTACTACTGCTTGTACCTGGGGCAAATGGGATTCCCAATCTGGGCTGTGGATGACTACATCATCCAAATAGGTGGCTGCGTATTGGTGATGTGGTCTTAAGGACTTATCCATCATTCTCTGGAATGAGGCAGGAGCACCATGCAAACCAAAAGGCATCCGCTTATACTGGACTGACCCCTCGGGGGTAGAAAATGCAGTTTTCGCTTTCGCTGACTCCATTAGGGGTATCTGCCAATAATTATTTAGTCGGGAAAGATTGGGTGTAGTCCTGCGCTAAGCCTAAGAGTATAGAAAGCTGCCAAACAAATGACCAAACTAGTCGTAAATAATGTAAAAAATGGGGGTTGGCGCTAACAAAACATTAAATTCATATTAAGGTATATGTATAACTTAATTGCATACATCAAGAGACAAAACACAACCACAGCCAGCTTGTGCTGGTAAAAATCTAGTAATGAAGGGTGGTGGGTGTTCGACCGACACCAACACAAAACAGAGAACTACATACGTTAATTCAATATGTATATGGAATTATACTTAAATTACAAAACAATCGCGGTTGGGGGTAAAAAATGTAATAAATGCTGATCAAACCAGTAAACAAACCGTCGAAAGATATGAGAATCCGAATCGCGTCCTGATGTGGGTTAGAAAGGGCTGATTTATTAATAACCGTCTATGGGGATTACCTCAGTCGCTTTCGCTTTTGACGTAAAAGATGGGGGCTCCCCAGTCAGGTCATATTCGCCTACGGAAAACCAAACGTACCACGAGGACGGAGTAAGGTC
>BLSH010175074.1:177675-198277 GCA_018402905.1 Glandirana rugosa | reverse complement strand
CGGAGTGTGTGACGCGCTAGTGGAGAAACCTGAGAGGATCCAGGACCACACAAGAGCGTACCATATATGTGGGCTTGCATATATCTGGGATCTGGTAAGCCTTTGATTCACTAGGGCGGGAACCTGGATTCACCACAATATTGAACTGTCACCTTTCATCATACGAAGAGTTTGTCACTTTATGTCTGTGGAACTTTTTCAATATCTCGCTTGACTACGTGGTTGACTGTGTGCAGGCTCCAAGAAGCATCACTAGAGTACTCCATACCACCACCCTTCATTACTAGATTTTTACCAGCACAAGCTGGCTGTGGTTGTGTTTTGTCTCTTGATGTATGCAATTAAGTTATACATATACCTTAATATGAATTTAATGTTTTGTTAGCGCCAACCCCCAATTATTTAGGCGCGTCTAACGTAGTTATGTACCGGGCACTACCAAATCTGTCAACAAGCTGATCAGCACCTTGCCACGCCAGGAATTTGCTCTTAACAGTGGGGACTAGTACCAGCACTCTATCACCAGGGCTGAAGACCCGGGTCTTAGCACCCCCATTATAAACCCTTCTCTGAGCCTCTTGTTCCCGTACAAGCGGGAAGACAGCAGCGATTCTATCTTTTATCAGTGACATATGCTCAATGATGCTTCTATAAGGCTTGGTCCCTCCCTCCCACATTTCTTTTGCAACATCTAGCAACCCCCTGGGATGCCTCCCATACGGGAGTAACCTGTAGTTGTCTGAGGTACCTCCCATATGGTAAACATGAGGTATGGCAGCAAAAAATCCCAATTTCTCCCATCTTTGTCCACCACCTTTTTTAACATGCTTTTGAGCATTTTGTTAAATCTCTCTACAAGACCATCAGTTTACAGAGGTATTAGTTTTAGAGGCTAGAGCAGTAAGGGCAGAGTTGCAGGATGTGATTACTGTGTATATGTCCTTCA
Organism: Glandirana rugosa; assembly: GCA_018402905.1. Lineage (NCBI taxonomy): Eukaryota > Metazoa > Chordata > Amphibia > Anura > Ranidae > Glandirana > Glandirana rugosa. The sequence goes on along the minus strand of BLSH010175074.1, from coordinate 197,331 downwards.
ATGTGTGTTCTGTATCAGGTGGGGACTCGGCTCCCTGCCTAGGGGAAGGCTCGTTGAGGCCTGGGCACTCACTGTGTCCCATTGCAGTTCCGCGTCCGGCTCCTCCGGCCACATATCCCCCTGTTGTGCAAATGCCTGTGCGGTGGTCAGAGCATCTCCTGCCTGGGGTCCATTCTTAGAGTCTTGCCAGTGGATTTAGCAAACAGCTTGTGGGCCGCTTCAGCCGCTGAGCGAAGTGCACAGCTGCCATCTTGACCCGCATGGTCTGCTGCTGCTGGAGTGTCTTTGCCTCGCCGGGACATGTCTGTACTAGCTTGATGTTATCTGTCAGCTCAGCGTCACTGCGGTAGACAGGCTGGGTACATGTGGTGTCGATCGGATAGTTAAGGAGCGAAAGTCCAGGATAAATGGTCGGATCACCGGCGGAGCGAGCTACACACACGTCCTACTCCATCGGCTGCAAGCCACACCCCCTGGACAAGCTCTGTGGCAATAGTTTTAGCTGAGGTATTGCGCAAAGGAATGGCTTCAGGGTATCGCGTGGCATAGTCTAATATTATCAGTATATGCTGATGGCCTTGGGCAAACTTTACTACTGTTCCCACCAGATCCATGCCAATCCTTTCAAAAGGCACTTCAATGATTGGTAATGGTACCAGCGGACTACGAAAATGGGGCGATGGCGCAGAATCACTCTCGGCATGACCCACAATATTCTTCGACATCTGCATATAACCCAAGCCAAAAGAATCTCTGAGCTATTCTCTCCCTGGTTTTCTCAATACCCAGATGTCCCCTCATCATATGACCATGGGTCAAATCTAATACCACAGGTTTTGGGAAGCACTAGCTGCTCTACCTCCTCCTCCCCTTTCTTTACCATCTGATACAGCAAGTTATTTTAAGAGTCATGTAGGGAAAAGACACCCCTATATTAGGTTCAACAGGTTCCCCATCTACCATTTTAATGTTTTCTCTGGCTCTATTGAGGTCATCTTTTCTGACTTCTAAGTCAGGCACCACATTCTGTCCACTGTCACTAATAGAGTCAGAGATTCTTTCTTGTTCATTAACCTCCAGTTGGTTTTCTGGATTCCAGCTCCTCCTGGTCCCCAGCCATTACAGAAAAAGGAAAAGGACCTATGCCTCCATTGGACATATCCACAGTTTCCTTTTTTATTTTGCAATCAAATAGGTTCGGAGTGAGTTCCAGTGTTTTCCCAGCAGGGGGAGCTCTGTGCTCCCGACTTTTGTTTTCCCATAAACTCCAAAAGTGTGGAAAATCTCTCCCCACTAGGATCTCATGAAGCAGTGAGGGTGCCACTCCCACTGAATGTGTCACCATGCCCCAAGGGGTATCAATCTCAATCACAGCAGTCTGGTAATCATGTGTGTCACCATTTATGCAATTAACCCCAATAGTGCTAGGGTGTAACTTTACGGAATTTACACAATCATCTTTGACTATGGTCACCACACTACCAGAATCTAGCAGAGCTGTGACTGGCTTTCCATCAACGGAAATTACACACATTTGCTTTTCCATGCCTTCCTGACATGTTGCAGTACATGCGACCTGTGCAAAAAGAGACATGTGTTTTTTCAAGTAAGCATTATCACATTGCATTAGTTCATTATTTAGGGAAGAGTTAGCAACAATATGACCCAATGCATGGCAGCATGTTTTGTATCAAAGTCCTCTAAACGGCCTCAGAGACCTTCCTGACCAATTTGGCCAGTCTCCAGGTCCTGAGCCCATAGTCTCAATATCTGTGGCAACAGACTTGTAATTTCTTCCCACGCCCTTGAACCCTGTAACAGTCTTACTGGATCCTCCGGGTGATTTTACGTCCCTAGAGACATTGGAGTGGGGCACGGATGGGTTCAACAAGTCCTCGGCCGCCTTATATCTCTCCACCAGGTCAACCAGCTGGTTTGCAGTCTTAGGGTCCCCATGGCTGACCCACTTCCTCAAAGTGGCAGTGAGCACATGTAAATAATTGTCCATGACCACACGCTCCACAATCTTAGGGCCCAACAAAGTCTCTGGCTGCAGCCATTTCTTGAAGAGGTGTATCAAATCAAACATTTGGGAGAGGTGTGGCTTGTCAGTACTGTATGACCAGCGATGCACCCGTTGAGCCCGGACTGCAATGGTGACGCCCATGCATGCAAGCATCTCGGCTTTCAGTGTCTCATAATCCTGGGCAGCCTCTGATTTCAGGTCATAATAGGCCTTTTGGGGTTCTCCTGTCAGAAAAGACACTAGCAGTCCTGCCCATTGCTCTTTTTGCCATCCTTCTCAAACAACAACTCTTTCAAAAGTTGCTAGGTACGCTTCCACATCATCTGCAGGTGTCATCTTCTGCGGGAAACAGCTGGCACACACCATTCTCTGTTCCACCGGTAAAGGACTTGCAGGCCCCTTCTTTGATTCCATCAGGGCCTCCGCAAACTGGCTATTCATCTCCTGCTGGGCTGCATTGGCTTGACGAATCGCCTCATGCTGCTGGTGATTTGCCTCCTGCTGCGCTGCATTGGCCTGTGCAATCTGGCAATTGGTTTCCTGTTGTTGACAGTTTGCTTCCTGTTGCTGGCGATTGTTGTCTTCCTGGGTTGCAGTGGCCTGCAACAGGGCTTTTAATACATACTCCATCTTTCTACTTGTTCAGGAAGATGCCCGCATCTTCCACCATGTGTGGGGGGTTAGCTCAATGGGGATCACCTTCCCTGGAAAAAGGCAGTCCAAACTGCAGTTTTCCTTAAAATCTGACTTGTAGCGAGGTTTATTTAAAAGTTTGCATGTAGAAATTAAAATAAACAAACCTCGCCATCCAGGCACTAACTAAACATTTCAGTTTTCCTAACTGAGTGGTGTAGAGCTTCTCCCAGATACCCACAAAACATAGACAGTGCAAACCATTTGTCTCAGTCCATAATCAAACTACCATATGTCAGCTCTCTCAGGCTGATGGCTCCTGAGTCGCAGGCCAGAGCTAAACTTTCTTCTCTTCCCGGTTAATTTAAACAACCTGGTGGACTCCAGTGGACCACACAATCTAGTCCAGAACCAACCCTGCCAAGGTGGCTGGTAAAACCCGGACCGGATTCCACCTTAGTCCACTCCAAATGAACGCATGCGAGGCGACACATATCGTCCAACGATCACCTCGTCTCACATAACGTCACACCATGTATAGACCAAAGTATAGCTATGTAAAGCCTAACCATTTTTCAAGTTTTGTACCGTTTTGCCAGTGATTCCTTTGGGCGATATCCCTTTACTTCCTGTTCTGAAGGTGAAACAGCAAGTTTGGATTAATCTCATGTGCCACAGAAGTGCTAAGGGTGTGCTGGAATTACAGGATGACAAGGGGGGGGGGGGGTTGGGGTAACCAAGCTCACTAGAGGAACTGGAGTCACTGAAGGCACAGGAGTGTGCAGGGGTCACAAAGTCACTGGGGGCACAGGAACGCTGGGGTCAGTGTAGACAATGGGGTCACAGGAGTGCCTACAAGTCACTAAAGACACAGGAGTGTGTGAGTCACTGGAGACACTGAGGTCACTGAAGTGCACAGGGGTCACTAGAGGCACAGGAGTGGTTATTGGAGGCACTGGTATAATTGGAGTGCCCATGGACCACAAATACAATTGAGGTACATGAGTGCTTTAGTCCCAGACATGCACAGAAGTCACAGAGTCAATGGAAGTACATGAGAGCTGGGGTCGCTAGAGATGCTGGGGTAATAGGAGAGCACAGGGGTAACAGAGAATCTAGAGCAGTGTTTCTCAATCTTTTTTTTTTCCCAAAGGCACCCTTTAAATGATGTACAACTTGAGGCATCCCATTCAAAAACATAAAAAACTAAACTAATAGTGCTATATAATGCAGAAACATCTGCACACATAGGACAACCAACATTTGGAGTGATTTTTACAAAGCAATATACTTTTGCACACTGATACTATTATCCTAGTGTTTCTCTTCTCCCTCAGCTAATGTGACCCCAGTGCTGACAGAGAGGGCAGGGGAGGGGCAAACAAGGATGCCCTCAGGTGCCTGATTTCCTCCTTATCAACTTATGACATCATTGGTTGTTAGGAAGCCGGCAACTGGCCGTGCCCAAGTTTGTAATTAAATAAAAACCTGTGACTTTTTGCAACAAAAAAGGCAGGCTTGATCTACATGGTTGCTGGTTCCCAATTTTTAGGTAATTTGGTGCAATTTTTAGGCATCCCTGAAGAACCCAAAAGGAACCCCAGGGTGTCACAGTACCCTGGTTGAAAAGGGACGCACTAGATGATCACTGGGGTTACTGAAGACACTATAGAAGAAGGGATTGGCTTAAACCTAGAAAGACGTTGCCAAGGATTGTCCTTGATCTGTGAATGGTAGGCTAGGGAAAACTGTAAGAAAGTATCCAAAGACCTACAGATGCTTTTCCAGAAACGTGAGGTGAATTAGACCCCAGTCTGAGACAATGTCATTTGGGATGCCATGAAGCCTGAAGAAGATTTTCCAGATGAATATGGGCACTAAGGCCTGCTGCCACTGGCAACAAGGAACATGGTATAATATTGCCTTTTTTTTAAATATAATCTACCACTACTGAAGTAACCATACAGCTATCTAAAAGAGGGGCTTGGATTTGACACAAATCATCCAAGCTCCTATATAGTTCTCTACATGATTTCAGAGATTTAACCACCAGTACAGGCAGAAAAGAGATGTGGGGGTTCTGTGGACACCTGGTTGTCTGGAGAGCTTGAAGCCATGGGCCCAACCTGTATCTGACTTTCCTTCTCCTGCTGCCCTCTCCTATGGTGGCCTCCTGTGGACTCACTATCCCAGGCCTAGTGGATGGAAAAAAGGTGGTGTTGGAATCCTCTTATCCCCCCAAAGTATTTTTCAAGTTCTTCATCCACCCCCCTCCTGGACTTGTATCAAGCTTCCTTGATGACTTCTCCTCCTGGCTACCCTAATTTCTCTCTTCCAAAATTCCAACAATCATTCTTGGTGACTTCAACATCCATGTTAATCTCAACACTCCCTCTACTTCTAAATTTCTGAACCTAACCAATAGGCTTGTGCAGTTTGTTTTGTTCCGAATTTCGTTTTTACAGAATTTTGCAAAATTTGGCAATTCGGACAAATTCCGAATTTTTCCGAATTTTTTTGTTTTTCCGAATCGCGGTAATTCATCAATTGTGGTAATTGAGGTAATTCGGAAATGCGTAATAATTCGGCAACTGCGGTAATTGCGGTAATTCGGAAATTTGGAAATTCGAGGTAATTCGGCAATTGCTGTAATTGCGGTAATTTGTGGTAATTCGGAAATTAGGCAATCGGAGCAGCCGAAAATCCGAAATTCAGGAATTCGGAAATCCAAAAATTCTAAAATAACTAAGAACATTTGAAATAATAACTAACTAATACATATTAAATTATAGATATTGAAATTTCCTTGAAAGTTTGGCTGTTAGTGAACTTAAATATGACATCTCGTATCTTCACAGCATAGACAATTGCCTTCAGATGACCCCAAAGATAAAAGCCTAAGGGGGTCAGATCGGGAGACCTTGGGGGCCATTCAACTGGATTGGTCATCGTGGGCCAGTTGAATGGCCCCCAAGGTCTGCCAATCTGACCCCCTTAGACTTTTATCTTTGGGGTCATCTGAAGGCAATTGTCTATGCTGTGAAGATAAGAGATGTGCAGCACCTGAAACTACGGATACTGGAAGCCTGTGCTAGCATTTCTCCTGCGGTGTTGCTATCAGTGTGTGAAGAGTGGGAGAAGAGGGTTGCATTGACAATCCAACACAATGGGCAGCACATTGAACACATTTTATAAGTGGTCAGAAACTTGTAAATAACTCATGAAAGAATAAAGTTACGTTAAAACCATTGTTTTTCTTGTGAAATTCCCAATAAGTTTGATGTGTCACATGACCCTCTTCCTATTGAAAAAAAAAAAGTTGGATTCAAAATGGCCAACTTCAAAATGGCCGCCATGGTCAACACCCATCTTGAAAAGTTTCCCCCCTCACATATACTAATGTGCCACAAACAGGAATTTAATATCACCAACCATTCCCATTTTATTAGGGTGTATCCATATAAATGGCCCACCCTGTATATTGTATGTATACACATAGTATACATACGATATACATACAATATACACACAGTATATACACACCCAGTATACACACACACATACATACATACAGTATGCATATATACAGTCACACACTCCAAAAGTCGGAAATAAGGAAGAACATTTGAAATAATAATAAATAAATATTAAATTGTAGGTATTGGAATTTCCTTGAAAGTTTGGCTGTTAGTGAAATTAAAAATGAAATGTATCACTAATAGCCATATTTGTCAAGGAACTCAGAACAGGGATGATGGAAACCCCTCATAATGGGCACAGCGGGTGTACAGACCCGACAACTCAGCACAGGGATGGTGGGAACCCCTCATTATGGGCACAGCAGGTGTGCAGACCCAGGAACTCAGCACAGGGATGGTGGGGACCCCTCATAATGGGCACAGCAGGTGTTACAGACCCCTGGATTGGATGGGACAGCATTTACTAGAACTGATTGGCTGTATTTTATTCCTGCAGCCAATGATTGCTGGTGGAAGAGAGAGGAGGAGGAGAAAGGAACCCTTTTAGATGCTACAAGTGGAGGAAAATACAGCCCAGTTATAGTAAATGCTGTACCCCCAGGCTGCACTAGTATCAGCAGTAAGTAGGAGAATATGTAGGGACTAGTGGGCAGCAGCCTGATCTGTAGGCAGTGTTTTCTACTGTTGGTCATCACCAGCAGAATAAAGGAACATAAAGAGAGCAGACGCACTGACCACCCTGCACAGAACTGATAGCAGTAATAGCATGTGTGTACCAGGACTGATCACTCACCCACACCCTCTGCTCTGCTTCCAACTTGCCGAGCTGTGACCTGTGCAGTGTGACCAGGGGAGGGGGAGGAAAATTCCAGGGAGCTAGGGGTTAGCAGGAGGAAGATCTGAGTTCAGCTGGTGTGTGTCATCCCCAAGGAACTGTTTACTGTCCTATAATGGGGGCGGGCTGAGTGACTACAGAGTGCAGAGCAGTCAGTGATGTGTATAAGAAGGCAACCAGTCACTGTATTTTTCTCCATTGTATGTCTCCCTATACACAATATCAGTGTGTTTTAGTGCCCAGGGAGCTGGTGAAGACACGTCCAGGCTGGTTTGTGTAACGCTCATAGGGGGAGAGCGCAAATCACTCTCATACAGTGCGCAGCGGCTCTGTTAAAAATGTTTTGCTTTCCCCAGTGACTGAGCCGCGCTGTCTCCGCACTCCTCCCCCCTCCTTGTGTTTGTCTGTCCTCTCAGACTGACGCCCGGCTCTACACACAAGACTGTGTCATCTCTACACCAGAGAGCTGTGTACACAGCAGCCGCAGTTGCGACCTAGGTGGCAGTGCGCCCTAGGCGGCTGCCTACTCCACCTAGTGGTAGAGCCGGCCCTTTCTCCTACCTATGCACTCCGTGCAACCTCTCAAACTTTCCTTTTCCTCTCTCTGATCACCACCATGTTGGTTTCATTCTCTCCTTGTCTTTCTCCTCCTTGCCTTCCAACTACCAAACAATTACCTGTAGAAACCTGAGCCATCTTAACCCTTCTCTTCTTTTTTCTGCTACAGATTGTCTCTACGACAAAATCTCATCCTTGTCCTGCCCCAACCTGGCGACTTCTATCCACAACAATTCACTGTCATCCACCCTGGTTACTTTGGCCCCCCTCACTACACACAGAATCAGGCCCTGACTGCTACAACCCTGGAAGACAGAGAATACCAGAAGCCTCAAAAAATGAAGCCACAAACTCAAGCATCTGTGGCGTAAGACTAAGTCAGAGCAAAATTTCAGCCAATATAAGTCTGCCCTTCAAAAATACTATTCCTGCCTCCACACTGCCAAACAGACTTATTTATCACTCTCATTAACACCCTCTCACGCAGTCCCTGTCAACTCTTTTCTACCTTTAGTGATTTACTTCATCCTCAAATACCTCCACCCACTAACTTACTCACTGCCCAGGAGATTGCTAATCACTATAAAAATAAGATTGATACAATTTGTCTTGAGATCTCCACTCTACAGATATCTCCCTCACTTTATACTCTTTGTCCTCCTGCACAATCAATTCTCTCGTTTAACCCAACTACCATAGAGGAAGTCACTAAACGTTTTTCTAACGCCCACCTAACCTCCTGCCCTCTGGACCATGTTCCTTCTTAAATACTAAGGTCACCCTCTGACTCTATTCTACGCTCTTTAACTCATATCTTCAACCCCTCCCTCTCTACTGGCATCTTCCCCAACCTTCTGAAACATGCACTAGTCACTCCCATACCAAAAAGGGCCTCACTGGACCCCACTAATAGTAACAACTTAAGACCCATCTCCTTACTCCCTTTTGCCTCCAAACTCCTTGAATGTTTAGTCTACAATTGACTGAGTACCACCTCATTGAGAATAACCTTCTTGATCCCCTTCAGTCTGGATTTTGTCCACAGCACTCCACAAAAACTGCTCTCCTAAAACTCGCAAACGACTTACTAACAGCTAAAACCAACGGTCATTATTCCATACTCTTACTCTTGGACCTCTCCGCCGGCTTTGATACAGTTGATCACCCTCTCCTCCTCAAAAAACTCAATTTGCTTAGTCTCCATGGCTGTATTCTCCATTGGTGGGAATCTTAACTTTCTCACTGCACCTTCAGTGTCACTTACAACTTCACTTTCTCCTCTCCAACTCCTCTTACCGTGTCCCCCAAGGTTCTGTCCTTGGACCTCTACTATTCTCTATCTACACGGCCCTCCCATGGCTTCCGCTACCATTTATATGTCGATGACACCCAAATCTATCTCTCTACCCCTCAGCTCACCCCATCAGTCTCCTCTCCCATCACTGATTTATTAACAGACATATCAAGCTGGATGTCACACCACTTTCTCAAACTGAATCTATCTAAAATTGAGCTTGTAATATTTCCTCCCCTACGTGCCCCTTCCCCTGACTTCTCTGTCAAGATCAGTGGCACAACTACCAGTCCATTTCCACATACCAGGGTTTTAGGGTAACCCTAGACTCTGACCTGTCCTTTCAGACCCACATCCAATCCCTGTCCAAATCATGCCACCTTAGCCTCCGCAACATCTCTAGAATACCCCCCTTTTTAACCAATGACACCACCAAGCTTCTAATTCACTCCCTGGTTATCTCTCGCCTTGACTACTGCAACTACCCTCTCCTCATTGGATTACTTTTACATACACTATCCCCCTGCAGTCCATAATGAATGCTGCTGCAAGATTTATCCACCTTACCAACCGTTCAGTGTCCTCCACCCCTCTCTGTCAAGCCCTCCACTGACTTCCACTCACCCAACGAATACAATTCAAAGTACTAACAAGAATTTACAAAGCCATCCACAACTCTGCCCCCAGCTACATCACTAACCTAGTCTCAAAATACCAACCAAGCTGCTCTCTCCGTTCCTCCCAAGACCTCCTGCTGTCTAGCTTCCTTGTCGCCTCCTCCCTTGCTCGCCTCCAGGATTTCTCCAGAGCTTCTCCCATCCTTTGGAACTCCCTACTCCAATCTGTCTGACTGTCCCCTAATCTATCCATCTTTTAGACGATCCCTAAAACCCTTCTGTTTAAAGAAGCATATCCTGCTTCTAACTAATACACTGTTTTACTTTCTCCATCAGCTCCTCCCCTACAGTTATTAACTTTTATATTGATTGACCCTCCCTCCTAGATGGTAAGCTCTAACGAGCAGGGCCTTCTGATTCCTCTTGTACCAAATTGTAATGTAACTGTAATGTAACTGTAATGTCTGCCTTCATTTTGTTAAGTGCTGCGCAAACTGTTGGCCCTATATAAATCCTGTATTATAATAATAATAATAATAAGAGTTTAACTTTTAACTCCAGGGGTAATCGAATGTTGCTTGGGGAAATTACAGATTTCCGAATAGAAGTCAGAGCCAGGATGTAAGTTGTTCAGTTAATGACTTTTGACTCAGCTGGAGCTTTAAAATCTTGAGATTGAAAGAAGTGTGTGAGCCTGTCAGATATGGAGTTAGCACTCACCAGTTTGACCAGTGATTATGAGGTCAAACCAAAGGAAGAAGGAGCAACAAGGTTTACTTGGGATTTAAGCGACAGGTAGTTTTTTGGTGAAGCAATTCTTCCAGGAGGTGCTATCATTCCTGAAGGGTCAGTGTGACAGTTAGCAGTTCTGAATCTCCAATAGAATAATTCTCTGCTGAGGATAAATATTTAGACAACAAGTTGCAGGAGTGTCTAGACCCAGTGGGGAACTGAAAAAGATAACACTGGCTCCCACATAAGACATCAACTTCAATGGAGAAAAGCTTGGTGATGTCTAGTCTTGTTAGTGCAGGATTGGAAAGAAAGGCTTGCTTCAAAACAAGGAAGGCTTTCACTGCTTTGGAAAGCCAGTGCTTGCCCTGCAGGGCAGCGACTAATTGGAGATAGAGGTAACGTTCTTAGGGTTCATGGAAAGAATAGCTTTAGAAATTACATAGCAATAGAAAGGCACCTGATAAAGTTCAAAGAGACATTATTTGGCTTTAGCAAAAAAGTATTTTTTCACTGAGACATTGCAAGATAGAGTAGATACAGTATGATGTCTGCATATGGTAATATTCAGGGAGAAAATTGTATATATTATCCTGATAGACACATTTGTAGGGGGGTTCTCAGAAGAGTTTGATGGCCAAGTGCTGGAAGACTGCTTGGGCATTACAGAGATATTTGTACTAACCTTCTCTGGTATTAAAGTAGTAATAAATGCTCATCTTGTAAATGATTGCATCAACTACATCCTATTAAATATCGATGTGTACATAATTAGCTTAGTATGTGAGTACAAACAGCTCCAGATTTCAGAGTACTGCTTCCTTGAGCTTTCGGGTAGGGTTTATGCACACCCTGGGTATATGACATACACTGTTGTGAAGGAATAATACAGGTGCAGGGAGAAGGGGTAGCAGAGGAATGACTTGCCGCCCGGCTGTCTCTATTGATACATGCAGAGTTTATAGGTGCGAGCTGGGAACATGCACCCAAGGGTGGCTCAATAGTACCCATAAAGGGAAATGAGCCACCCTTAATACATAATAATTGAGGCCAGCATCTGGGGAGCAACATTATAAAGATAGAAAAGAAATATGTTAGCAGTATGCCATGTACAGTGATTCATTAGCATTTAAACGCAGTCTTCTAAATGTCTCTTTCTTTGATGCAAATCAAGTTGTATGTCCTTCATATGTCTAGTTTCTAGTTTCATGAAAACTTTGGTTACATGGAGGCAGTAAAAGAGATCTGCAATAAGGGGTATCAGTGATAATCAATCTACAAAAAATAATTTAGCCCCAGCAGGAGAAATAAGTTTGCCCTTTTTGAGATTCTTGGAGATTCCAACTATTCCAACTTGGCCTCTGTTAGACTGAATGGATAGATCCATTTTCTAGGAGGAAGAGATGTCAGAATCATAGGGATGATGCAGTGGTAACTGATCTGCATTGCTTAAGAGAAGACATCTTAGTAATCCATGTACTGAACTGGAACAAGGGAGGCAACTTTTGGAATAGCCAAAGAGAGATGCTTGGCTGACATGACCATAGTGAGGCAAGTGGAATGACAGGAAGAGCCCCAAGTGAGAAACTGCACTCACTCGGTCCAGCACTGGGTGCACAGGAAAGGGTAGTGCTGTCTGCACTGGAAATTCAAAAGGGTTGATGTAAAGGTCTGAAGGACTAGGCAAACTTTTTTGACAAATGAGGAAAAAACCAAGTTGTCAGCTGCTCCTGAGTCTATTAAAGCTTCCAAGGACTTGTCTAGATGAAGCTGCACTGAAATTGTGGAATGTTTAGAAGAAGGGTGAGTAGAGTGGTCTAGCACCTACTTCCCTTCAGTCGCATTGGACATTTCCCAGAGTTTCCTGGCTACTGTGGACATTGCTTATGAAAGTATCATTTTTTGTCCACAGTTAATGCAGGTGCCCTGGAACAGATGTTAGGACCTTTCTTTGTGGGAAAATTATGAGCTACCTATTAGTAAAGGCTCCTCTTGGGGAGGCAAAGCAGAGGACATAGGTTGCTCAAGGTGGCACTAAAAGGTCAATGTCAGGAGAAGAAAAAGCAGAAGAGATATCTCCTGAGAGCCTTCTTGAAAGCAATTCTCTATTTGTATGGCCAGGGTAACCAGATCATCGTAAGTAGTGTGAATTTCATGTCCAGCCAGCTCACCATTTAACATGTTCGAAGAAACCCTGCAAGAAGGTGGCTGTGAAAGCTTCATTATTCAAGGTGAGTCCATCTACAAGAGCTTGAAACTTGGTAACATACTGACTGCCCATCCGTAAGAAAACCTTGGTGGAGGTGTGGGGACTTAAGCAAGCTCACTAAAGATTATATGGAAGAGATGCAGAACAGAAGCAATTTGGTCACAGGATTGCTATCCTGCTGGACGTCATATGACGCCCATTCAGGATAACGCAACCACTTCCCGGCCATCATTCTGCATACGGTGGTAGGGAAGTGGTTAAGCATAGCAATGTGTTGATTGAATGCTGAGCCAAGTGTCACTTTGTTATTTAAAGTTAATGCCAATTAGAAGAGCCTGGAAGACCCAGCTCTGTAACAGAAACAAGCTGTGTCAATCATGTGCAAGGAAACTTAAAGTGATTGTAAAGGTTCAGCTTTTTTGAAAAAAAAAAATAAACGTGTCCTACTTACCTCCTCTGTGTAAGGGCTTTGCACAGAGTGGCCCTGATCCTCCTCTTCTGGGGTCCCCCAGCAGCACTCCTGGCTCCTCGCCGCATCGACTGACTTGTCAGGGAAGCATTTTCCCTGGGGTCACCTGTGCGGGCACGCTCCCGTGTCCTACTGCTGTGTGCATTGACACAGACAGTAGGATTCAGCCCGGCCCCCGACTCCCACGTCATTAGATTTGATTGATAGCAGCAGGAGCCAATGGCTGCGCTGCTATTGATCTATCCAATGAGGACCCAAGACACTGGCTGAAGTGGGTGTGCTCGTCTGGAATGTTTGGGTCAGGTAAGTATTAGGGGGGCTCTAGGGGCAGCTGCAACAGAAAAGGATTTTCACATTAATGCATAGAATGCATTAATGTGAAAAACTGCAAGGGTTTACAACCCCTTTAAGAAGACAGGATTTTAGGCCGTACATGACTGATTGATTGAAGTCAGCACAGCTACCCCTCATTCTCTAAGCTGAAGTGAACAGCCTATACTTTAGAAAACAAACCCCAAGACTTTACAATTTTTCTGCTCTATCCAAAACAACACATACGTTTTATCCTGAGTTGGTATTTATTTGTAGCATATAATCTTTTTTGAGAATAATACAATGTTATGACTGTTACCTAGATAAACTTTACAAAATGTTAAGACTCCATTCACACTAGCTGACTCCAAAGTTGTGTCATTTTCAGTGCAACTTTGGTGTCTGACTTTGATACCACTTTGAAGCGACTTTGATAAGACTTTTACACTCTTTGGCATTGAAGCCATGTCAAAGTCGGATCAATCTAATGCAGGAACCTTTTCTGATGTCACAGTGACTTCAGTAATGCCAATTAGAATGGATCTCAGAGAGATACATGGCATTTCATATGTCCGGCGACTTTGGATCTCAAAGTCAGATCCTAAGTGGCAGGAGTGTGAACCAAGCCTAAAATTTTGATACAATTTAATCACAATATCATTTTGAGCTTCTTCCACCTGAATCAGATGGAGAGGTGGGCGGTCTCGCTCAGGTGGGTCTGCTCAGCTTGGGCGGGGAGAGCCACTGGCCTGGTGCACACTGCATGGCCACATAAAGGTGCCGTGCAAGAAGAGGGAGTGGGAAGAGAAGAGGATGCTGCCAGCTCCATGGCAGAAGCTCCTTCTTATCCATGCAGCCTGCTGGCAGGGGTGTGTAAGTTGTAGCTGCTCTATTGCAGCAGCCCCACTCTTTCAGTAGAGAGCTCTGTACTGGATTGGGGGAGGGGGGGTGAGCTCTGTACTGGGAGAGAACTTGGGAGTAAACAGCTCATCCCTTAGTCCTGCAATCGGTACGCAGCTCACACCTCAACCCTTCACTCGTTACATAGCGCACCTCTCAACCCTACACCCATGACGCAGTGCACCCCTCAACTCCGCACTCTATACATAGCACACCTCTCAATCCTGCACTTGGTACGTAGCGCCCCTCTTAACCCCGAAGTCTGTAAGTAGTGCACCTCTCAACCATGCACTCTGTAAATAGCGCATATTTGCTTAACAAGGAAATAATAATGTGTACAGTGCCTATAGTAGCCAATCATATTTTATACTTATTTTATTCATCACAGTCAGATCTATGATATATGCTTTATGTTAATATTGTTAATGTTGTTGTTAATATTTATTTTTGTAACTTAATTCTGCATAAAACTTTTAACAGTGTCATTTCATGAGATAATTTACAAGGGCGTGTTTAGGGATGTAATTAGGGGCGGGGTAGGAGTTGGGTGGGGCAACTTCTGGGGAGTAATTCTTAAGGCTGGCAAGTATCTCCGGACTTGAAATTTTGAGCCCTGGCACCCAACACAAAAACATTAACATTAAAAACATTAACAGACATTGAAGAACCAGGAAAGCCTGGAAACAGCATTTGTCATATTCAGACTTTCCACCTAAACCTATCCTGTCAGAGCATATTCATGGTCAAAAATGTACCTCACTGCACTAGGTTCGAACATTACAGGTCAGTAAGCCAAGCATGCCGCCTGGTGTTAATCATTTCACTACTAGGCTATAGGCAAGTGACGTCCGCAGATGGGATCTCCCATCCCGGGCGGGGCATCATATGATGTCCTCGGTAGTTCGCTGCTACTGTGGGCCCCCAGGGGCCCGCAGCATGGCAATCGGGGATCAGTTGTGTCCTCGGGACACAGCCAATCCCCGATCGGGGTAAAGAGCCAATAAAATCTGTCTATTTACAATGTCACCCCGGCTGTGTCCAATCACAGTTGGTCACTATGGAGATCCACGCTCCCGCTGCTTGTGTGCACCCTCGTGGGTGTGCATCGCGTCAATCGGGGTTCAGGCTTGTCCCTCAGACAAATTTGGAAATTGGCTCTTTACCACATGACCAGCTGTGTCCAATCGCAGCCGGTCACATGATGCAAACAAACTGTGGTAACAAGCTGTTACCGGGTTCTCCTCCTCACACACCAATCGTGTGTGAGAAGGGGATTGAGGTAACAGCTCGTTATCACCCAGTGTACACACCAAGCACACTGATCCTCCCCCATTAATAAAGAGGACCTGTCACCACCCCATCAAAGTACCTGTCTCCACCCCATCAAAGCACCTGTCACAGCCCATCAGAGTACCTGTTGCCTGCCCATCTGAGTACCCGAGTACCTGTCACCTGCTCATCTGAGTACCCGAGTATCTGTCATCAGCCCATCACAGTACCCAAGTACCTGTCACCAGCACATCAGAGTACCTGAGTACCTGTCACCTGCCCGTCGGAGTACCCGAGTACCTGTCATCAGCCCATCAGAGTACTTGAGTACCTGTCACCAGCCCATCTGAGTACCTGAGTACCTGTCACTAGCCCATCAGAGTACTCGAGTACCTGTCACCAGCCCATATGAGTACTTGAGTATCTGTCACCAGCCCATCTGAGTACCTGAGTATTTGTCATCAGCCCATCACAGTACCCAAGTACCTGTCACCAGCCCATCAGAGTACCTGGGTACCTGTCACCAGCCCATATGAGTACTCGAGTATCTGTCACCAGCCCATCTGAGTACCTGAGTATCTGTCATCAGCCCATCACAGTACCCAAGTACCTGTCACCAGCTCATCAGAGTACCCGAGTACCTGTCACCAGCCCATATGAGTACTCGAGTATCTGTCACCAGCCCATTTGAGTACCTGAGTATCTGTCATCAGCCCATCACAGTACCCAAGTACCTGTCACCTGCCCAATGGAGTACCCGAGTACCTGTCATCAGCCCATCAGAGTACTCGAGTACCTGTCACCAGCCCATTTGAGTACCCGAGTACCTGTCACCAGCCCATTTGAGTACCCGAGTACCTGTTACCAGCCCATATGAGTACCCGAGTATCTGTCACCAGCCCATCTGAGTACCTGAGTACCTGTCACCAGCTCATCAAAGTACCCAAGTACCTGTCACCAGCCCATCAGAGCACCCGAGTACCGGTCACCAGCCCATCTGAGTACCCAAGTACCTGTCACCAGCCCATCAAAGTACCCGAGTACCTGTCACCAAACCATCAGAGTACCCGAGGACCTGTCACCAGCCCATCTGAGCACCCGAATATCTGTCACCAGCCCATCAGAGTACCCGAGAACCTGTCACCAGCCCATCAGCATACCTGAGTACCTGTCACCAGCCCATCAGAGTACCCGAGTACCTGTCATCAGCCCATCAGAGTACCCGAGTACCTGTCACCTGCCCATCTAAGTACCCGAGTATCTGTCACCAGCAGATGAGAGTACCCAAGTACCTATCTGCAGCCCATAAGAGTACCCGAGTACCTATCTGCAGCCCATCAGATTAGCCAAGCACCTGTCTGCAGCCCATCAGATTACCTGAGTACCTATCTGCAGCCCATCAGAGTAACTGAGTACCTATCTGCAGCCCATGCCTTATAGAATATACTTTGGGGTGTTTGCTTTCCAAAAATGGGGTCATTTAGTGGGTAATTCCACTGTCATGGTGCTCCAGGACCTTCAAAAGTGTGATAGGTAGAAATGAAATTAGATGTGTAATTTATGCTCCTAGAACACCTGAAGGTACTACTTCAGTGTTGGAGCTCTTTATGTGGCCTGGTTGTGTAAAAGTCTTACACATGTGGTATCGCCATACTCAGGATGAGTAGCAGAATGTAATTTGAGGGGTCATTTTTGCTATGTACATGCTATGTGTTAGAAATATTTTATAAATTGACCACTTTGTGTAAAAATAAAAGAGTTTTCACTTTCTTTCCATATTTTTCGAAGACTTGTGGAAAAAAATTAACCATTCAAAAGACTCATAATGCCTCATAAAATATACATTGGGGTGTTTGCACACATGTGGTATCGCCATACTCGGGGCGAGTAGCAGAATGTATATTGGGGTGTAATTGGAGGTATGCATATGCTGTGTGTGAGAAATAACTTGTTGTTATGACAATTTTGTGTAAAAATAATAATAATAATAATTTCTAAATTCTCCCAAGAATTTTGGGAAAAAATACAACTTCAAAAAACTCACTGTGCCTCATACTAAATGCCTTGGAATGTCTACTTTTAAAAATGGGGTTATTTGTGGGGTATTTGTACTTTCCTGACATTTCAGGGTCTCAAGAATTTAGATTAGTGCATCAGGTGTGATCAATTTTCAATGATTGGCACCATAGCTTGTAGACTCTATAGCTTTCACACGGACCAAATAATATACACTTATTTGGGTTATTTTTACCAAAGATATGTAGCAATATAGGTTTTGACCCAAATTTATGAACAAAAATGACTTATTTGCAAAATTTAATTATAGAAACTAAAAAAAGTGTTTTTTTTTTCAAAATCTTCGCTCTTTTTTCACTTAGGTCGCAAAAAATAAAAAAATCCAGAGGTGATTAAATACCACCAAAAGAAAGCTATATTTATGTGAAAAAAAAGATAATTTTTTTTTTGTTGGGTACAGTGTTGCATGACTGAGTAATTGGCATTCAAAGTGTGAGAGCACTGAATGCTGAAAATTGGTCTGGGCAGGAAGGGGGTATAAATGTCCTATATTGAAGTGGTTAAAACTTCTATCAGTTAGTGAAAAGCATTGTGCTTGTCTGCTTCTCCAAAAGATTTTAGGTATTATTAAGCTATTTTGCATTTTTCACATTTGTACAGAATATTTACAGACAGTGATGGATTGGTCAGCAGGGTCTTCATGACACGCTTTGTTTAGCTTGATATTTACAGGCAATTATTACAGCATTAGTTAAATAAAATATGCCTTAAATTAGAGATGAAAATATTTTGATTGAGAACAATATTTAAGATATAGGTACAGAGGGGAGGCAGTAATCAATAACAGATAACCACAAGTCTGCCCAATGGCTATCGCCTACAGCAGAGCTTGTGGTAATATTTATTATAAAACGTGGGTCTGAGAGGCTCTGTAAAGCAAAAACTATAATAAACATACAAGAACATTGTTCTGATTTACATATTTAAAATAAAGAAGAATGAAAAACAGACAGGAGAGAAGGGGATATAGGAGAGGGAATAACTAAGGATATAGAAAAGGAGAAAAAGATAAGCCAGAGGAGATAAGGAAAAGAAAAGGAGAGGAAAGAGTCTGCTGGGTGGTTATAGGTAAGCAAAGTTGCCCCGCTGACAGATAAGGGGCCATTCCAAATGTCCAATACCAGGGTTAATGGGGAAGAACCTTGTTGGGAAATTAGCATACTGGTAAGAGTGTCAGAGGAAGCAAAGCAAAGTCAGATTGACCATAAAACTTTACATTTATCCAATTTGTTGTTATCTAGTGCCAACATCTGCTGCATTCTCATAATTAGAGTTGAGCGAACCCGGACTGTAAAGTTTGGGTCCGTACCAAACTTTGGGGTGTCCGGGACCCGGACCCGGACTTTTCAAAAAAAGTCCGGGTTCGGGTCCGGGGTTCTGGTAATTTTAATGAAAAATCTTAAAAATGCTGTAAAAAAGCCCAGGAAGGTCCTAGAGGTCTGCAAAAGGAAGGAAAATGTGGGTAAGGGTGGGGCAAGTGCCCTACAAAGAAATGGGGACAGGGAAATAACTTTAAATATTTTTTAAAAAAATATAAACATAAAAAATGCAAAAATGGAGATCATCTTCAAAATGGGTCTGAAAAGTATTAATTAACATTAGAGGCCATAGAACTGTTCTAAAATCATCTTCAAACTGTGTCAAAAAAGTATAAATACCCCGGAGTACCCATATCACTGTTCTGCAAAATGTGTGTATCACTTTAAATGAAACCGGGAATCAGTGCACATCTCTTCTGCACAATTATTTCAAGTCTGTGTGTCACTTTAAATCAAACCGTCAATCATTGCACATCTTTTATTCACACTTCTTTTTAAAATGTGTGTATCACTTTAAATGAAACCGTCAATCATTGCACATCTCTTCTGCACAATTATTTCAAGTCTGTGTGTCACTTTAAATGAAACCGTCAATCATTGCACATCTTTTATTCACACTTCTTTTTAAAGTTTGTGTCACTTTAAATGAAACCGTCAATCATTGCACATCTGCTATTCACACACATGTGTTCTATTTCACTGTGTGTCTGAACTTTATTAACACGTCTTCTCTACACGTTACTAACTGCCAAAGTAAATTTCACTATGTGTGTAAAATTTTTCTTCACACTTATTTTCTACACGTTACTAACTGCCAAACTAAATTTCACTGTGTGTCTGAACTTTATTAACACGTCTTCTCTACACGTGACTAAGGGCCAAAGTAAATTTCACTATGTGTGTAAAACGTCTTGTCACTATACCCATG
>BLSH010175074.1:162196-177665 GCA_018402905.1 Glandirana rugosa | reverse complement strand
AAACCGTCAATCATTGCACATCTTTTATTCACACTTCTTTTTAAAGTTTGTGTCACTTTAAATGAAACCGTCAATCATTGCACATCTGCTATTCACACACATGTGTTCTATTCTATTTCCAGATGTATGAAGAAAAGATGTAATGTGTGAAGAACATCTGTTCTGGTGCAGAACACATGTGTGTGAATAGCAGATGTGCAATGATTGACGGTTTCATTTAAAGTGACACAGACTTTAAAAAGAAGTGTGAATAAAAGATGTGCAATGATTGACGGTTTCATTTAAAGTGATACACACATTTTAAAAAGAAGTGTGAATAAAAGATGTGCAATGATTGACGGTTTGCTTTAAAGTGACACACACACTTGAAATAATTGTGCAGAAGAGATGTGCAATGATTGATGGTTTCATTTAAAGTGATACACACATTTTAAAAAGAAGTGTGAATAAAAGATGTGCAATGATTGACGGTTTGATTTAAAGTGACACACAGACTTGAAATAATTGTGCAGAAGAGATGTGCACTGATTCCCGGTTTCATTTAAAGTGATACACACATTTTGCAGAACAGTGATATGGGTACTCCGCGCTTATTTATTCTTTTTTGACACAGTTTGAAGATGATTTTAGAACAGTTCCATGGCCTCTAATGTTAATTAATACTTTTCAGACCCATTTTGAAGATGATCTCCATTTTTGCATTTTTTATGTTTTTATTTTTTAAAAAATATTTAAAGTTATTTCCCTGTCCCCATTTCTTTGTAGGTCACTTGTCCCACCCTTACCCACATTTCCTTCCTTTTGCAGACCTCTAGGACCTTCCAGGACTATTTTACAACATTTTTTGTACCTAAAAGTCCGGGTCTCCATTGATTTCAATGGGGTTCGGGGTCCGGGACAAAGTTCGGGTTCTGTCCGGACCCGAACCCGGACTTTGTCCCGAAGTTCGGCCGAACCAGCAGAACCCGGACTTCTAGAAGTTCGCTCAACTCTACTCATAATGTAATTCATGGTGGTGACCCATAACGCTAGAAGAGGGGTAGTGGTAGTTTTCCAGTATAAATAATAATGGAATAAGTTGTCGGGCAGCGGACAAAAAGAAACAAAGGGCAATCGCAGGAGTAGGTGTTAAAGAATCATCATAGATGCTATTATATACCTGAAATACCTGGTTCCAAAAGGGACGTAGTCTCTCACACTCTCACTAGACATGGAGATATGTTCCGCGTGTCAAGCCGCATCACCAGCATTCGACAGGAGTGGTTGGAAAAATTCTGTTTAGAGTCGAGGGGTCCCTGTACCACCGAGAGAGAATCTTGAAATGTTTTTCTTGTGAGTAGCAAGATATGGAAGACTTATGGGTGAAATGGAAAGATATCTCTGCCCCGAGATATCTAGCCCCAAGTCTGACCACATCCTGGTATAAGAAGGTAGGTTAGTGTGTGTGAGGGCTGGAATCAGACTATAGAGCGAGGAAAGTAGATGTCTGGGTGTTTCTTTCAAATCTTGTAAGAGATCGCTGTATTTGGGAGGAAAGAAATAATTGTTTTGTCTCGGGTACCTGCCGATACAATAGGGGTACCCTGCTAGGGTGGATGAATTCATGAGGTTGAGGCCAAACAGAACTTGAAATGAGTCAATAATGTGGGCCCTCCACACCTTGAGGGAAGGCGGGGTTATCAAATAGGGGTGTCAGGGGGGAGGGATCTGAGGAGAGAAGTGAGCATAGCCCTCTCTTATACCATAAAGTTAGCCAGAGTCAGGGGAAAAGCGGGGGATAGATGGGATAGAGCTTTCCTGTAACCCCATAATAAAGCACGGAGATCGACAGGTGCTAAATCTTGCTCAACCATCACAGAAGCCATAGGGGAGGGATGGGGGAATCATTCAAGGATGCAGACCATAAGGGTGGCCTTGTAGTAGAATTCATAGTCCGGTAGTCCCGTACCTCCCTGGAGCTTTGGAAGGGTCAGCATATTATATTTGACTGGAGAGAGGCCCTGATTCCAAATAAACTTAATGGAGATTGAACAGAGAGTCAAAAAAGGATTTGGGTACAGGACTGGTTTGAAAGAGGTACAATAACTTGGGTAGGGTATCCTTTTTAAGGGTATTAATACGGCCAAACCCTGGCAGAGAGGAGCTCCCTCAAGTCTCTAAATTCTTCCTAATACGCGAAAGGAGAGGGATATAATTTAGCAAGAAAGGTTGGACAGATTGGCAGGGATTAAAACACTTAGGTAGGAGATACCTTTGGTTTGCCATTGAAAAGAGTAATTCGAGTGGAGTGAAGATAATATAGCAGCAGGCAATGACACATTGAGATCTTCTGTTTTAGACATATTGAGCTTAAAATTACTAAAGGATCCAAAGTGTCGAAATTCTGAGAGAAGGGAGGGCAAGGTCGTATGTGGGTGTTGGACATAAGCCAAAAGGTCATCTGCGTAAAGAGATAGTTTATGGTGGGAGGAGGGAGTGTGGATGCCGCGTATGGAGGTATTTTGTCAGATGGCACATGCCAGGCACTCAATAACTATGACAAATAGTAAAGGAGAGAGGGGGCTCCGGTTCAATGGTTCAGAAGTGGAGCCGTTCACTAACACTGAGGCAGAAGGGCGAGAGTAGAGTGACATCACCTTGGAGATGTAAAAGGAGCCTAAGCCCAGTTGTTCCAAAGAGAGAAGGAGAAAGCGCCAATTGACCCTATTAAATGCCTTCTCTGCGTTGAAGGATAACAAGCAAGCTTCCAAGTTGTGGCGTTGGATGTAGGATATTAAGTAAATTGTATTGGTCGTATTGTTCCTAGCATCACGCCCAGGGACAAAACCGACCTGATCTCTATGGATGATTGTGGACAGGAGAGGGGAAGGCCAGGACCTTCGAAAAAAGTTTAGGGCTATGTTTAAGAGAGAAATTGGGCGGTAACTGCTACACTGGGAGGGGTCCTTACCTGGATTTTAAGATAACAGAAACATTGGCAGACAAAACTCCCTTGGAGGGGAGAACGGAATCATCTATGGAGTTAAATGCCCGAGTCAGGAGCGGTGACAAGAGGGATGCAAAGTTTTATAAAACCTAGGGGTGCAATAGTCCGGACCAGGGCACTTGCCTAGTTTTAAGCCCTTGATGGCCCCCAGAAATTCGGGATCAGAGAGGGGCTTGTCTAAGTCCTCAAAATCTTGTGGATCAATTTCAGGTAGTGCCGCTTCAGCAATATAGGCCTGCATGGCATCTGTGGGGGTGGAGGCGGGAGTGCATACAATTGTGGGTGGCAAGTTATAGAGTTTAGAATAATACTGTCAGAATGAGGCGGAAATGCCACTAGTGTGGTAAGTTTTGTCTTGGTTAGGTTGAGTTATGAATGGGATAGAACGTGGGGTCTAGGGTGAAGGAGTCTTGCTAGGTGTTGACCACATTTATTAGCCAATGAGTAGGCTCATGAGCCAATGAGAAGTGAAAATTACGGGCCTTGTCTAGGGCATTCAGGGAGTGGGAATCCAGAAGATGAAGTAAGTCCTGGCGGGCATTGGACAACTCAGCGAAAGTGGATGGGGCCAGGTCACATTTATGAAGTGGCTCAAGTTCTGTGATTCGGGACAATAGTCTACGAATATCGTCTATTCTAATTTTTTGCAGTCGGGAACCGTGCTGAATAAGCACGCCCCGTATCATACACTTTAAAGTTTCCCACTGTGTGAGGGGTGAAGTAGTGTCTGAAGAATGATCAACTATGAAGTTCTGAATTGCCTTGGAAACCTCAGCCACACACACGGAATCCCGCAACAGGTTATCATTAAGCTTCCAAGAAGCCCCCATGCGGGATCTTGGTGGATGCGCCAGGAACAGGAAGACAGGGGCAGGGTCGGAGCAGAGGATGTGTCCTATAGAGGACCATAAAGGTGAGTCTAGTAAGGATTTGGAGATCAGGAAATAATCCAGTCTACTGTAGGAGTTGCGGGCTACTGAATAATAACTATAATCCCGCTCGTCAGGATGTTGTACACGCCAGACATCTACAAAGTGTGTGGAGTGTAGTGATGATTTAATGCATGTCAGGGAGGAGGTAGAAATAGAGGATTTACCAGTAGAAGCGTCCGCGGACGGGGAGAAGGCGACATTAAAATCACCCCCGACAATGAAAGAGGGACCCCCGAAGGAGGATAGTCTGGTGAGAGTGGAAAAGATGAAATCCACCTGATCAATGTTAGGAGCATAGATGGTTGCTACTGTAAAGAGAAAATTGTTTAGTTTCAATTTGAGAAATATATACATCCCAGTATCATCAATAGTGGAAACTAATACCTCTGGGTTAAATGTTTTATGGAATGCTATGGATACACCCTTTGTTTTGGAATGTGGCTTGGATCTATGGAACCACTTGTGGTAGAATCTGTTGCACAGGCTGGGGATAGAGCCTATGTGGAAGTGAGTCCCTTGCAGCATCAGAACACTAGACCTCAATTTGTGGAAATTATATAAAACCTGGCTCTGCTTCTCGGGGATATTGAAGTCCCTGCAGTTAAAGGTTGCTAAATTAATTGGACAAGTGATTGCCATGGTAGTTAAGATAGTAGAGGATGTGGCATAAGAGATGATATAAAGGGCCCATGAATCCAGCCAACCCAAACACTCCAGCAGACAGAGGAAGAGAAAGAGTGGAGAAGAGCAATAGGGAAAAAGGAGATAGGAGGAGAGGGTAGAAGAAAATGAAGAAAAGAGAAGGTGAGATAAAAAGTTACACAGAGGTGTCTCAATCTCCAGGGTACCAATGATCATGGAAGTAGATGGGGTAATACGTGGGACCGATGAAGGTTGTGACCAATCAACACCATGAAAGCAGTAATATAAAATGGTCACTAGGTTGCTCCAAAATATCAAAAACAAAAGAACATAACACCGAAAGGTGCAAAACATTCTTATACGACAAACAGTGCCTGAAGGGCACTACAGTATCCTAAGGGGGGTCTGAGGAGGTCACATGAAGCGACCCCCGGGTCCCCGCTCCACAGGGCAAGAGTCTATGGTAAAAGGGTAAATAGACCAAAGTTAGAAGATGGTATGGGATTCATGCCATATAGAGTAAAACAATAACTGAGTGAGGGGAAACTTCAGGATTGGGGGTTCCGTATCACCAAGTTTATTGCGTTAAAGGGGGTAAATTTCCCGATGGAGTACCGTGTGGAAAAAACAAAGCGTAAGGGGGTGCCAGTCACTGAGAAAGTCTCCAAAGGGGAACAACAAGACCATAATGAAGGTAATTGAACAGAACCATGAGGAGAAGAGGGGAGGGACATCCGAGGAATCTCCCTGGACCGCTGAATAGACCATGGAACAAGGTCAGTTTGTAAAGTTATGATTAGGGTCCAAATCCCAAATCAGGCAGGGGGATTCCAGAAAGGCAAAAACTATACTGCTCTGGGGGAAAAGCAGTAGCTTCTAGGAGAGGGAAACCAGCAAAAGGGCCTCAGGCTCATTCAGTCATTGGAGTCTTTATGTAGTGATGACCTTTATCTTCCTTTGCGACTCTGGTTCTGCCACCGGGGCAGAAATGGCAGGCCAGGGGTAGTCAGTGTGAACAGCCAATCAAGCAGAGAGACCTGTGGAAGTTCCAGAGTGCTTAGAAATTGTGGTAAATCCCCCAAAGTGTGGAAGATGGCTGTCTTGCCCTCATGATGAACACAGAGGTGAAAAGGGAAGCGCCACTGGTATTTAATTTGGCAGGATTGCAGCTGTGTCAAAGGTTTCAGGGCCTTCCTCATAGCCAGGAGAGATTTTGAAGAAGTGGACTCTGCACAGAGTATGTCAAAGAACGATCCAGCAGCAGAGGTATATTCCACTGGCATGAAGGAATGCGCCAGTGCGCTTGCGCAGAAGATTGGGAATGAACGGAAAGTGCATGACAGATATTGGCGCCCAATGCCCTATTTTAACCCGTGCAGAAGAGCCATTTGTTGCTGGATCATATTCGACTTCCTGCTGTTTCCTGTGTTCTTGTTCCGGCTTAATCTGATCCTCTGCTACCAACCCGGCTTGTCCTGACCATTCTGATCCTGATTCCTGGCTTTGACCTCTGGCTTGTCTCACTACTCTGCACTCCGGCTCCTGACCAGTGTTTGACACTCGGCCTGGCTTTTGGCTTCGCTCCTGGCTTCTCCTGAACCAAGACTATAGACTTTGTTTGCTATTCCGTGTATGACCTACAGCTTGACTTCTGATCCTGATTCTGGTTCTCTCTGCTCCTGTCACGTGTGTTCCAGTGTTCCAAGGGGACTCCAGCCCAGCAGCACGTCCTGGTTCCAGCGGAGCCATCCTGGGAGACTACGAACCTGGCCTGCACTAACCGGTAACCCCTGCCTCTCCGGGCATAGCACTCCCTGTTCCACCTTCAGGGGGCACTCTGCACCTAGCTGCAAGGGAAGCCCTTTCTGCACCTTGGCCTCCAACTAGGGAACTGACAGTATAATCCAGCCATGTCAGAAGCCAACGGAGGCGCTTCTCCACTCGAGGCTTTATGCCAGCAAGTGGCAGCTCTCACCCGGGTGGTGACAAGGCTTCAGGAGGGATATTTACAGCTGGAAGGACATCTTCAGCATCTATCCACATCTCCAACCCCAGCGTCCACCTCTTCTGCTGCACCTGCCCAAGAACAATCAACTCAAATCACCGTTGTGATTGTTCCATCCCCTGAACCAAGGGTCCCCACACCAGAACGCTTCATGGGTGACCGAAGAAAGTTCAGGGCATTTAAAAATGCTCTACTTGACCTTACGACCAAGGACTGTTTCCCAAGATACTATTAAGGTGGGATTCATCATTTCCCTATTATCTGATGAACCCCAGTCCTGGGCCCACCATCTCCTGGAACAGAAAATTCCTGTCTTCGCCTCAGTAGAGGCATTCTTTAAAGCCATGTCCCTGCTGTACGATGACCCACAGCACACCACCACAGCAAAGCTTGTCCTACACTCCTTGCAACAAGGGCGGTGTACAGTGGAGGACTATACGGTGTATTTCCACCAATGGGGCTGCTGACACCCAGTGGAGTAAGGCCGCCCTCAGACATCAATATCGGCTGGGACTTTCTGAAACTCTCAAAGACGAGTTGGCATGAGTACAGGCTCCCGTTACCCTAGAGGGGCTTATTCAGCTATCCATCCAGCTGCACAAATGTCTGCAGGAGCAGCAAGCGGAACGTTCTCAAGTACATCGGCCAACTTGGATGCTGCCCTAAGTTCCCTCTGTTCCAGTATTTGTTCCAGTGCAACCTACTGTCAAACTTCCCGAGGATGAACCCATGCAGCTGGGCCAAGTCCGCTCATTCCTAACACCAGAGGAAAGACGTTGCCGCCGACTGGCAAACCTCTGTTTCATTTGCGGAGAGAATGGACATTTCATAAACACCTGTCCTGTAAGGCCAAATAACTCTGCCCTCCAGAGCCCCATACATTTGCAGGTTGCTGGAGCCTCTCCATCTCACCTGTTTCTTCATGTCTCCTTACAGGTGTCCGAAGGGGAGGTCCAAATGCCAGCGATCAGTGACTCCGGGGCATGCAACTGTTTTATGGACTCTGCACTAGTAAAAAGACTTTGTGTGCCTGTACAGCCTAAAAAACATAGACTTGAAGTCCACCTGGCTGATGGAACCATTCCCAGGTCTGGGCCCATAACCCAAGAGACTGTGCCTATACTCACCTCAACAGTATCTGGTCACAAGGAATTCCTCTGTTTTGATATCCTTGGTTCCTCTATATTTCCCGTGATTTTGGGGATTCCATGGTTACGGGCCCATGACCCACAGATCGATTGGAGAAAGGGGGAGATCCTCTTCCAATCAACCTACTGCCGGGAGTCCTGCTTACCCTGGAATCTGTCTTTCCATCCAGCTGTCTTGCCGTTCAGCCAGCCCCCGACATCAGCCAGGCTATTACCACAGTATACAACGATTTCCTGGATGTCTTCGACAAGAAGAAGGTGGAAGTGTTACCCCCTCATCGCCCGTACGATTGCCCGATTGAACGTTTGCCATGAGCTGAGATCCCTTTCGAGCGGATCTTCCCATTATCAGAGGCACTGCGCCAATACATTGATCAGAACTTGGAAAAGGGGTTCATCCATCCCTCTTCCTCCCCAGCTGGTGCAGGAATCTTCTTTGTACAGAAAAAAGATCACACTTTGAAACCGTGTGTGGACTATAGAGAGCTAAATAAAATCACGATCAAAAATCGTTACGCTCTGCCTCTTGTTCATGAACTGTTCCAAAGATTCCGCGATGCCCGAATTTTCACTAAGTTGGACTTAAGACTTGGTGCGGATTCGAGAGGGAGATGAGTGGAAAACAGCATTTCGAACTCGCTTTGGACATTTTGAATACCTTGTCATGCCTTTCGGACTATGCAATGCTACAGCCACTTTTCAGCATTTTGTGAATAACATCTTCAGAGAATTTCTAGACCATTTCCTGATTGTCTACCTGGATGACATCCTGATCTTCTCTGCTACCCTGGAATTATACAGAACCCATGTCAAGGAATTCTTGCTCATTTTAAGGAAACATGGTCTGTATGCAAAAGTTGAAAAGTTTGACTTTGAGAAAACCACCATCCATTTTCTGGGTCTAGCCATCTCCACAGATAGGGTGGCCATGGATCCCCAAAAAGTGTCAGCCATCTTGGAATGGCCAGCTCCCACCGATAAGAAAGGCGTCCAAAGATTTGTGGGCTTTGCAAATTTTTATCAAAGGTTTATCAAGAACTTCTCTGGTATCATTGCTCCGATCACCCAGCTGACCCATCAGCATATCCGCTTTCAATGGACACAAGAGGCCCAGGTTGCCTTTGAGAAGCTAAAAACTGTGTTTACATCAGCCCCGGTCCTGCAGCATCCAGATCCGGCCTTACCCTTTGTCCTGGAAGTTGATGCTTCAGAAATCGCCACAGGAGCAGCCCTTTCCCAACGTCAGGGGCCTAAGGCATTATTACATCCAGTTGCCTTTTTCTCCCGTAAGATGAGCCCAGCAGAAAGGAATTATGATGTAGGAGACTGAAAGCTGCTAGCGATTAAAATCGCATTGGAAGAATGGAGATATCTGTTGGAAGAAGCAGCTCACCCCATCATAGTATTCACTGACCACAAAAATCTGGAATATCTAAAATCAGCCAAGCATCTAAAACCCTGACAAGCTCGGTGGGCTCTCTTTTTCTCCAGATTCAATTTTCATCTGACATATCGTCCAGGCTCCAAGAACGGGAAGGCTGATGCACTCTATGTTTCCAGAGACACCAGAGGTCACCGCCCCCAGCACCATCTTATCCCCTCAGAACTTTCTGATGATCCAACCCAACTTAAGGCCAGCCCTTGAACAGGCCTCCGCCCAATGCTCAGAATCTGAGGTTTCTGCACTCAGGAAGCAGGATGTACTTTTATGGCATGGGAATAAGATCTTTGTACCCAAGGAAGCCAGAACCCAGGTCCTCAAGACTTTCCACGACCACCTGATTGCGGGTCATTTTGGGGTCCATAAGACATCAGAACTGATCCAGCGATCCTACTGGTGGCCCAAGCTGAGACAAGATTGTAAGGACTACATAAATTCTTGTACCACTTGTACCAGGAACAAGGGTAGTCATTTGCAGGCCTGGGGTTTGTTAAGACCTTTGCCAGTCCCGGAACTCCCTTGGAAAATGTTGTCCATGGACTTTATAGTCGAGCTGCCCTCATTTGATGGTTTTTCCACAATCCTGGTGGAAGTGGACCGTTTCTCTAAGAAGGCCCACTTTATACCTATGGTGAGTACCCCGTCGGCAGTAGAGATGGCTCATACATTTATCAAGGAGATCGTCAGGCTCCATGGTCTTCCCGACAACATTCTGGAGGGTGCTCTGTAAAGCCTTAAATATCGAGGTCTGTCTGTCATCCACTTACCATCCACAAAGCAACGGCCAAACAGAGCGAACCAATCAGACCTTGGAACAATATCTCTGTTGTTTTTCCACCTTCTTGCAGGATAACTGGATTGAACTGCTTCCTTGTGCCAAGTTAGCTTAAAACAACTCCATACATGCTTCAACCTACCAGTCACCGTTCTGGGCAAATTATGATTTTCATCCCTCTTTTCTGCCAAACACAATAATGGAAGCGGCAGTACCAGCAGTACAAGACAGGGTAAACTTCATGCAAGAGAACTACTAAGTCTTGCTAAAGACAATACAAAAGGCCCAGGAGGACTACAAACGACATTACGATAAGAGGAGGAAAGAGGCTGTCCACTATGAACCTGAAATTAACTTGTCCATCAAGGAAGCTTGGACCAGTGGCCTTTGAGCTTACTTTGCCAAGATCTTATAAGATCCATCCAGTCTTTCATATCTCTCTGCTCAAGCCAGTCATTGCCAGTCCCTTTACAGAACAAGAGTCTTCACCTCCTCCCCCTATCTTGGTCGGTGATGACACAGAGTTCAAGGTGGAAGCTATCTT
Organism: Glandirana rugosa; assembly: GCA_018402905.1. Lineage (NCBI taxonomy): Eukaryota > Metazoa > Chordata > Amphibia > Anura > Ranidae > Glandirana > Glandirana rugosa. The sequence continues at coordinate 167,192 of BLSH010175074.1, read as the reverse complement.
GGATTGTCGGAAAAGGGGTAGGCAAGCCCAATACCTCATCAAATGGAAGGTGTATGCACCCGAGGAAAATTCATGGGAACCTGCAAAACATGTGCATGCCCCAAAATTGGTGTGTGAGCTCTTCAAAAAACATCCTGAGAAGCAAGCTTGTTTGGGCTGCCCCTTGGGGGGGGCACTGTCAGAGAACGATCCAGCAGCAGAGGTATTCTCCGTTGGCACAAAAGAATGCACAAGTGGGCTTGCGCAGTAGATTGGGAAGGAACAGAAAGTTCCGAACGCTAGCGTGCGCGTCCGTTCGTACACAATGCGTGACAGATGTTGGCCCCAATGCCCTATTTATACCCGTGCAGAAGAGCCATTATGACCCAATTTTGAGCTCAGAAATTTCCTGTTTCTATACCTTTTCAATCCTTTTCACGCTCAAAATAAGCCTTGTTGGGCAAGGATCTGATATAGCTATGCAAAGATTTCATCTGTGTCTCCATGTCCCATCCTTCTCCAGAGTTTAGGGAGGCATTGGAATGGCTTCTAGAGTGCCTGGATGGACAATCGGAGCCCTCTGGTGAGGTGTTTCTGGTGCGGTAACTCACCTCACCTGGGTGAATCCGAGCATGCTTGGGAGGGAGGCGCTGACGCCATCTTGGATTTCGGCTGGTGGTGGGCTCTGGCTGCCGAGTGTGTAAAAACTGCCCCAGATCTCCTCCATAGCATGCCCCTAGGAGCCCTCCTGCTCCTTAAACGTATCCTTCCCCATGGGAGTAATTGGAACGGAATTAGCCGAGATATAAAGCCTGGAGAGCCACGTGACCCGGAAGCTGAAGCAAAGCACGTCTTCACAGCTCCAAAAAATATGTCTTAAATTAGAAAGCCTTTGTGAGAAGCTTTTTCCACTTGCTGTCTACTCCAATCCATGGTCTGCGTGTACTCACCTCAATTCTCAGAGCTTGCATTATTTTCAGAGAATCATTCAGGGGTTAGAATTTTAAATAACTAGGCTTTATAGCATTTTCTATAAGAGCCCACAGCTTAGCAAGTCCCATTTTAATAAAGGCCCTCTATAATGGTAAATTTGAAAATGGTATTTTCACAAAGCTCACGTACATGTTTCATTTGCCCTCATTGTGTCTAAAACCTCATGGAACAAGGGGGCGTGTCCGGCCGGCGTCTGTGATGGCCGCATAATCCAGAGCTCCTGCTCCAGCCTCGCTCATCGCGGCACATACAGAGAACGGGGGACCCTGATCAGAGCAGCGACAGCGACCGGAGAGTCCCGAGCTTCAGGGGGGAAGATGAGTAAGCGCAGAAAAGCCGCCAAGCAGCCGCAGCGTCTGACTGACTTCTACCCGGCGGAGCGGCGGGGAGGTAAGCAAGATGGCGCGGCCGCTGTAGCCGGATTGTTTCCGAGCCCTGACACCCGCCACACCTCCCACACAGCAGACACCTCGGCTGGCTACAACACACCAGAGGGAGATGAAGCTACATTCTCCCCTCCAGCCTCTCCCACCTCACGCAGCCCGGCCAAAACCAAGCAGAGGAGGGAGGAGAATAATCCAGGCCCAGGCCCGCTCTTAAATGTGCCGCAGGCCGCACTGCAGGCCTCACTATTAGGCCCCACTATAGAAGCCTTTCCTGCATCAGAGCAAGCGATCTCTGAATCCACCATGAAAAATATGCTCCTATCATTAAGAAGCTCCCTATTCCAGGACTTTTCTAATATGTTTACCCCTTTACAAGAGGCAGTGCAATCACATGAAGACAGAATCCTACATTTGGAAAATAAGATGGCTGATTTATATGTAGCTCACAATGATCTAGTGGACGCATACACTGATCAAGAAAATGAGATCCAACGACTATTAAATAAGCTCTCCGACCTCGAGGACCGCTCGAGGCGGAATAATATAAAATTCAGGGGCATTCCGGAATCTGTCCCTCCAAATGAGCTGACAAACTTCATTCAACTTAATCATATAAATAAATATTTGCGCTAAAGTGTTCTTAGAGAGCAGCAACTATCATGTGATAATAAACCATGTGACAAAACATAAAACAATTAAAGTTGCGCTAAATATATGAGTTAATAAAGTATGTGCATAAATCATATGTGCATGTTCCAATATGATAAACAACCAAAAATCCCAAGTGGTGACCTGCAAAAGAATCAATCCTTATTGAAAAATCCCAAGTGTCCTTTAAATATATGGATATAATCCAACATAGAGTCCCAAAAGTCCCATATAAAGTGAATCAAGTGAAAATCTTCAGAATGTGTTGGAGTAGCACTCAAGCTTAGTAATCCATCACCAAGATACACACACCCGATGTGCTCAAAGATGGTTTGGGTACTCTTACCAGAGATCCAGGACTCACTATCGCTAGTGGGTCAAACTCGCAGGCAGAAATCACCTTCTGCTGGTATGTGTCTGTGAATGTCTGGTATGGGTATGCTCCCTCCTTTTCTCCTCTTATCTCCGGCAGTGCACCAAGGCTGTCTCCCAGCGGGATGCCCTCACGTACTTTCAGCGTCCCCCACAATGAGGAAAAAGGGACCAATAGTGTAATACCGTTTATGTAACAAATTTATTAAAAAAGAGTAAACATACTCACAAACATGAAGCAAATAACAGCGTTTATATTAAAATAGCCGGCTCCGGTAACTCTGTTTGCATCGCCCGCACTTCCCAGTGTAGCAGCGTGGTGACGTCAGCGCGTTGCTCCGCCCTACATGTTTCGTTAAAGGTAACGTCTTCAATGGGGCACGGGCGACGCACTGACGCGCCACCTTTTATCTCTACTGAAAATGACCAAGCCTCGTTTTCAGGGCTCGGCGCCATTTCACCTTTTATCTCTACTGAAAATGACCAAGCCTCGTTTTCAGGGCTCGGCGCCATTACCACCTTTTATCTCTACTGAAAATGACCAAGCCTCGTTTTCAGGGCTCGGCGCCATTTCACCTTTTATCTCTACTGAAAATGACCAAGCCTCGTTTTCAGGGCTCGGCGCCATTTACCTTTTATCTCTACTGAAAATGACCAATACCTTTTATCTCTACTGAAAATGACCAAATGGCGCCGAGCCCTGAAAACGAGGCTTGGTCATTTTCAGTAGAGATAAAAGGTGGCGGGACGCTGAAAGTACGTGAGGTCATCCCGCTGGGAGACAGCCTTGGTGCACTGCCCAAGATAAGAGGAGAAAAGGAGGGAGCATACCCATACCAGACATCCACAGACACATACCAGCAGAAGGTGATTTCTGCCTGCGAGTTTGACCCACTAGCGATAGTGAGTCCTGGATCTCTGGTAAGAGTACCCAAACCATCTTTGAGCACATCGGGTGTGTGTATCTTGGTGATGGATTACTAAGCTTGAGTGCTACTCCAACACATTCTGAAGATTTTCACTTGATTCACTTTATATGGGACTTTTGGGACTCTATGTTGGATTATATCCATATATTTAAAGGACACTTGGGATTTTTCAATAAGGATTGATTCTTTTGCAGGTCACCACTTGGGATTTTTGGTTGTTTATCATATTGGAACATGCACATATGATTTATGCACATACTTTATTAACTCATATATTTAGCGCAACTTTAATTGTTATAAACTTCATTCAACGCATGATGAAAGCCATAATACCTACCCTGAGCGACATTGAGCTGTGCATTGACAGGGCGCACCGCATTCCAAAACCAAAATTTCTCCCTGACACAGCACCAAGAGATGCACTCGCCCGTATCCACTACTATCATGTCAAAGAAAGGATCATGATGGCTGCTAAAAGATCACCAATAGTTCCTGACGAGTTCATGAACATATCTCTGTACACAGACATATCCCAACAAACAGCGTTAAACAGGAAGAAGCTACTGACCCTCACCAAAATTTTACGCAACAATAATGTGATATACAAATGGGGCTTCCCAACAAAACTCCTGATTACCTGGAAGGGCAAAACCTACCCCGTCTACAGTGTGGATAAAGGTCTGTTGCTGTTTAAGGAATGGCAGTTGCTCCCAGCAGAGATGCAAACTCAAGAGGGGCCCTCCCCTGGGAGATTGCACAATGAATGGTCATAATCAGCACCCTCTCAAAGACCTTTGAAGCATCTCCCCCGTAAAGTCCAGCTACTATGCGAGATGAGGAGCTCTCATTGCACTTCACCTGACCACCTAATCCAGTGCTCACTGGTTCCGAGTTACCCCCAGTTACCAAGTCAGCAGCGTTGCGGCTGCAATGTTAACCTGGGTTTCACCAGGTTCTTTTTACCTTCTGATTTTGAACGTTATTGTGTTTTATTTACCTGCCTGCGTTTCCCCTTCCTATACCTTTCCCTATCCAGGAGTCGACATGAAAGCTCAGAAATTTGACAGTCTACACTTCTTTAACGGAAATTCTTCATATGAACCCAGCCATCTGCTCCAATCACCCACCTGGGAGTTGCCAATGTTTCTACCACACCTGGACTTAAGGTACGCTCTTGTACACTCCTACCAAAACACATCCCAACTGATACACCTAGATCCGATCACCCTACCATGCCGCTGAAAATTATATCCATAAACGTAAAAGGTCTCAACAGCCCCTATAAACGCAACGCACTACAAAAAGAAGCTAAAGCTGCTAAAGCAGATGTAATTTTTGCTCAAGAAACACACTTTGCCGCTGAAAAATGTCCAAAATTCAAATTTGCACAATTCCCACATGTTATCATGGCAAACAATCAGAAAAAAAAGTGTGGAGTACTAATAGGCATCAAAGACTCAGTAACCTTCGACGAAATCGTCGAAATCGAAGAAAAACATCACGCAACGCAAATATCCCCGACAACTCTGGAAAATGCAAATACCTATATTAAAAGTCGCCGTACCATCCCACTAGCCTAGATCCACATAGTCAACCCTACACAAAACCATCCTCACATGTTCTCGCATGGAATTCAGGTCCACACCATCTTTGTAACCGTTGAGGGTCCACCCACTAACCTCGTCTACC
>BLSH010175074.1:134838-148907 GCA_018402905.1 Glandirana rugosa | reverse complement strand
TGGAGTCACGTAGTGCTGCATGTCACATGCTCTCAGGCTAGTGTAGGGAGAGGATGCTGCCTGCGCTGTGAGGGACAGATTGCAGATATAATAACATCTCATCCTGCATTACAGAACAATCTGATTCTGGACTAGGTAGAGATTACTACTACTGCTTTGAGGGACAGATTGCAGATCTCATCCTGCATTACAGAAAGATCTGATTCTGGACTAGGTAGAGATTACTACTACTACTGCTTTGAGGGACAGATTGCAGATCTCATCCTGCATTACAGAAAGATCTGATTCTGGACTAGGTAGAGTCTACTGCTTTGAGGGACAGATTATTGTTCTAAAATCATCTCCTAGTTCAATAGGGTCAGGTTCCTGCTGTTGCTGTAAGGGACAGATTATTGTACTAAAATCATTGTTTACTCCTATAGGGTCAGGTTCCTGCTGTTGCTGTAAGGGACAGATTATTGTTCTAAAATCATCGCCTACTCCTATAGGGTCAGGTTCCTGCTGTTGCTGTAAGGGACAGATTATTGTTCTAAAATCATTGCCTACTCCTATAGGGTCAGGTTCCCGCTGTTGCTGTAAGGGACATATTATTGTTCTAAAATCATTGCCTACTCCTATAGGGTCAGGTTCCTGCTGGTGCTGTAAGGGACAGGTTATTGTTCTAAAATCATCGCCTACTGCTATAGGGTCAGGTTCCTGCTGGTGCTGTAAGGGGCAGATTATTGTTCTATAATCATCTCCTAGTTCTAAAGGTAGAGGTTCCTGCTGGTGCTGTAAGAAACACATTATTGTTCTATAATCATATCCTAGTTCTAAAGGGAGAGGTTCCTGCTGGTGCTGTAAGGGACAGATTATTGTTCTATAATCATCTCCTAGTTCTAAAGGGAGAGGTTCCTGCTGGTGCTGTAAGGGACAGATTATTGTTCTAAAATCATCTCCTAGTTCTAATATGCCTCAATATTTTGGGGGCTACCCCAATTAGAAAAAAACTCAAACAAACAACAAAAAAGTGTTGGCTACCTCCTCCTCCACCACCGCCACTTCCACCTACACTGCCACGGTCACGGCCTAGTCAACCTCTAGGCTCCTACTCCACATCCACTCCCCCTTCCCATTTTTATTTTTTTAAATTTGATTTTAAGTTATTTTCCCTATGCCCATTTTTTGTAGGGCACTTGTCCTACACTTACCCTCATTTTACTTCCTTTTGCAGCCCTCTACCACTTGCCAGGACTTTTTTACAGCTATTTTTGTGCCCAAAAGTTCGGGTCCCCATTGACTTCAATGGGGTTCGGGGTCCGGGGTAAAGTTCGGGTCAAGTTCGGTTCCAAACCCGGACTTTTTCGCGAAGTTCAGCCGAATCCGCCGAACCCGAACATCCAGATGTCCGCTCAACTCTAACAACGGTATGTCTTGCTTCATTGCTCAAACTCAGATAAGTTCCAGAGAAGACTTTAACCTAGATAAGATGTGCTTTACCATGTGGCCCCTCCTTTTTCATTCTTCCCTTCAATCCATCATCACTATGGACATAAATGTATAGAACGGACCTTCTGTAGATGTTTGATCTTAATGGAATACACTGTGTCAGTCTAATTGGTACCATACTTACTTTTCCTTTTCTATTTCCTACTATCTCTCTTGTTCTTCCCATCTCCTTTTTTTTCTGTTCTTGTACCTTACAAAAGATGCTTACTTGATATGATTCATTGTAAATTGTGGCAATTGGGGTGCCCCTTGTACTATTTTGATATTTGCTACTCTTTACCCCCTCCCTTTTTCTTCTTTTTGTACCCTCATACTGTATGTTTTGATTTTCATATGCTGAAAATATTAATAAAAATATATTCAACATAAAAAGCAGACCCTGTTTTTTTAGGTGCAAAGTTGGCTTTAAGAGTTAGGGGGTTATCTTTATGTTTTAGAGCTTGGGTGAAGGAGGGGTTACACAGCACTTTACATTACACTCGCATCACCCTCAAGGAGATACATATAAGGTCCCTTATCTCACATAATAGGACCAATCTAGACAGGAACCATTTAACCTACTAGCAAGTCTTTGGAGTGTGGGAAGAAACCCATACAAGCTCAGGGAGAATATGCAAACTCCAGTTAAGATCCTGGGTGGATTCAAGTCAAAGGCCTAGTGCTGCAAGGTTATAAGTGCTAACCCCTAAGACATTGCGCTGTCACAAACCAAATTGCCAATTAACTAGAACAGTTTTAGACATGTCTCTGAAAGAGTATGATGTGTGGATAATAATTTATCAGATGCCTTAAGTATTTCTTTACTTAGCCTCTTCTGAGCCTAAAATCAATAACAGCACAAAACAGTAAGTCACAGTCAATGAACATTATGCTCACATGTGTTAAGCTGTGTTTCAGCTTTACTGAACCTTGAAGATCTAATGTGCAATACTACAATAATCCTTTAAACACTAAAACTGAGAACACTTCAGAGGATCTATCTAAATGTCCAGACACATGGCTGTCTAGATTCCTCTTCCAGAAAGTGACCTATATCCAGTGAACAATAAGTTTGTTGCTAATTATGTGACTCTTTGTTTCTGTCACTTAAGGTTCAACTGTCTGAATGGTAATAACCTCTTCCCCTCCCACCTAGTTCAGACAATTTACCTTCTGGTATGTAAGATCTTACAAGGTTCATCCAATACTGTCTCATTATTTACTGTTTTGGCATACCATATTATGTTCCCTTTTCTCTATCTTCTTGGCACCTTGTCCTCCTCTTTTTTGGAGTACTTGGTTAACAAAAATACTTGTCAGACACTGTTGTAACCCCAGTCTGACTAAATCACCTATGCTCTCCATTCAGAGTAACATGTCTCATATATCAGTGATGACTCTGATGTGCATCTCTTTCCACAAACATAACCACAGTATATTGTTATTCTGGATGCTCAAAAATGTTGGAAATGTACAATCCTTCGTGACATATGTTAAAGCACAAATCTATGTTTGTTCTCTACTATTTGAATATCTTAATAAAAACAATTTAAAAAAATAAATAAATAAGTTTGTCGCATAGTTACTATGTATCAAAAGAATAGGGGTTGACTTACTAAAAGCAATTAAGCTGCTCACTTTGCAAGGGCATGTGCACTTTGCAAGAGAATTTTCCTTTAGCTTAGTGAATGTGGGGAAGCTGTGCTTACTTTCATCATTCGATCATGTACAAGCAAAATACTGTTTTTTAAATTATTATTTTCCTTGCACATGATTGGGTGTTCACTACAAACTGAATTTGTACCATATTCACTAAGCTAAGAAAAAAATCCCTTGCAAAATGAACAGACTATTTTTCTTTAGTAAATCAACCCATAGGGCAAAATCTGGTGCAGCTCTGCATAGATCAATTAGCTTCCAGATTTTTTAATCAAAGCTTAATTAAACAAGCTAAAGTTAGAGGCTGAATGGCTACCATGCACCACCTTTTGTACTCTCCGGTTTTAGTAAATCAACACCATATGCAGTATGATCTAACTAAAACTGTACAACTATTTCATAAGCTATAAACAAGCTTTCATGAGTCTACTCCCTGGAGTACTGCTTGGGCTGAGAAGAAGGGGGCAGACCCCTGAAAGCTTGCCGTGAAAAAAAGTATAATGGGCAGTACTCAACTGTGTTGTTGAAAGCACACTAATATGGCTACAATCACCAACAACTATGGAAAACCGGTTACTGACGACATCATTTTCTGATTTAAGAAACATGCACTATATTACAAGTACACCTGTCTTTACACGCACATGAACTTTAATGGTATCTCAGTCTTAGTCCATAGGGTTCCATATCGAGTTGGCACATCCTTTGCAGCTATAACAGCTTCATCTCTTCTGGGAAGGCTGTCCACAAGGTTTAAGAGTGTATCTATGGAAATGGTTGACCATTCTTCCAGAAGCGCACTTGTGAGGTCAGGCACTGACGAGAAGGCCTGGCTTGCAGTTTCCACTCTAGTTCATCCCAAAGGGGTTGAGGTCAGGGTTGTGCAGGCCAGTCAAGTTCATCCATTTCAAACTCACTCATTCATGTCTTTATGGATCTTGCTTGTGCACTGGTGCACAGTCATGTTGGAACTGGAAGGGGCCATCCCTGACTTCAACCTGATAGAACACCTTTGGTTCTCTCGTCCACATCAGTGCCTGACCTCACAAACACACTCCTAGAAAAATGGTCAAACATTCCCATAGACACACTCCTAAACCTTGTGGGCAGCCTTCCCAGAAGAGATGAAGCTGTTATAGCTGCAAAGGGTGGGCCAACTCAGTATTGAACCCTACGGACTAAGACTGGAATGCCATTAAAGTTCATGTCCGTGTAAAGGCAGATGTCAATGTCCCAAAAGTTTTGGTAATATATTGTGTGTCAAACAGTGACAAACAATGTTGTTACGAGAATGAATTTATAAATCAATTTTCCATTGTTGACGGTTATAATGTAGAGTAAACTGGTAAAGTTTTTTATTTATGTTTTACACTTAGAACCTTTAGAACATTGAAAAAAAAAACACATACGGATATACATACTTTCTTGTAATTAATCAGAATCTTTAAACTGACAAGACATAGCAGTGTTTGCAAATTACTGTAGATAATTAGTGGTTTAAGCATACTCTGAGGGTTATTAATTAAAATGCAATTATATGATTAGGGCACTACTGCACTGAAGTGCTTGGTATGCCCATTTAACCACTAAACAGCGATGAGGATTCACATTTAGGTCGTTTTCATTCTGTTCAAGCTCTAATGTTATTAAATTTAATTAGTTTTACTAAGCATACATGAGATAAACCCATGAGTTACACAGGGAAACATAATTCTATCCTACTAATGGCTATGGTATAAAGTTATATAAACACACCATTATGAAGGGACGCACTAAAGCCGTAGATGGTTTGAATGTCGGCCAGTTCAACAAGAACTAGCCAAGATTCTTACCTTGTATGGACAGGCCAATTGTACCCAAGTTGGTTACAACCAGCCTGTTGTATATTTCATGCGATTATTGCCACTGTGTGTCCTTCCAATCGGAATTGCTCAACCCTGCCCCCCCCCCATTGAGAGAACACAATAGTTCAGTGGGAGGGCTTTCCCATCAACACTGGCTGTGGTTGCAGGAAAAAAAATCATCTATGACTGGCTTTATATGATTCTCAATGAGAACCTGTGACATATGAAAGGTATAGTGGAGACTCCTCTGCCCCCAGCTCTCCTTGTTTGAACGCACCTGTAAATCTGATCCCCATAGGAGAGGCCTTATCTCTGATCCATATAGGCACCTATTGGAGCCCGCAAACTCTTGCGCACCTCTTATGTTGCCAAATAGGAGAGGGACCTCAATCGCACCTTGGACCCCACTTACTGGATCCATATCTGGGATGCCACCAAGTCACCAGGTCATCAGGCACTGGAACAGCAGGCCCCGGGTCATGAGGCACTGGAACAGTAGGCACTGGGTCATCAGACACTGGAACAGTAGGCATCAGGTCATCAGGCACTGGAACAGCAGGCACCGGGTCATCAGGCAAGGATTCACAGAATATTGTCGTCCTAGAAACTAATTGTAAAGTTCTCACTAGGAGGTACTTGGTCCCCGCCTGAATATCCAAATTCCTACCCTTATATCCTTCTCATTGCTTTCTGGGCTGTAACTCTGCAGGCATTCACCTTCACATATGGTGGGAATGTCCAGTGGTACAAACCTTCTGGTTGGATGTGTTTCACATATTTTCTAAACTTTTTGACACTTGCATACCACCAGACCCTGAAATAGCACTCTTGAACCTGAAGCCACCCTCTATTACCCCCTGACAGTTCAAATGATGCCTCCAAGTAACAGCTGCGGCCAAACAAACAATTGCAATAGCATGGAAAACCCCCACCCTATGCGTGCTGGCTACCCAAAACAGAGTAGCTCAAGCTTTGATCCATGCCAAAATAGAAACTGTGCTACTGGACAAAGTATCCAAATATGAAAAAATCTGGAGCCCTTGGGTAGAGCACTACTTACCGTCTAACTTTGATCACTCACTTTTACATCCATAACTACTCTCAGGCACACACATGATGCTGCTCCCCAAACACTCTCTAAAGGACCTAGTCCTTCCCCGGGGATAGACAAGCCCTCCCCCCACCCATTGCCTATCTTCTCCTACACTCTCATCCTTGGCTCCTTCTCTCACACATCCCCCTTCATTATGGTTCACCAAAGCCTTGAATGCCTCTCACTTCCTTTCTTCCCCAAAGTTTTAGTAAATCTCCCCCCAAGTGTCTAATGTTTTTTAGTTATATTATTTCCATTTGACTCTCTTCAATACGATGTGCTGAACTCTTGGTCATACCTTTTCTTATGCCTAAATGCTTGATTGTAACTTTGTTATGGTGTCTACCTGTGACATGTTTTACTGTACCTTGTCCATTTCTGCAAATAAATTGTTTGTACAAAAAAGGTATAGCGGTCTGAACTGCAATTAGCTCATATAGGAAATTGGGCCTGCTCTACTGCAAATGTTTCAATAAAATGCTGTTTTCAATAAAATGCTGTTTCTGCTGCACTTTTGTACAGTATCTCACAAAAGTGAGTACACCCCTCACATTTTTATAAATATTTTATTATATCTTTTTATGTGACAGCACTGAATAAATTACACACCAGAGACCTTGTAACACGTATGAGTCATATGACAACGGGGAGGGAAAATAGCTATTTGGGCCCTATTTGGACATTTTCACTTAGGGGTGTACTTACTTTTGTTGACAGCGGTTTAGACATTAATGGCTGTGTGTTGAGCTATTTTGAGGGGACAGCAAATTTACACTGTTATACAAGCTGCACACTCACTACTTTACATTGTAGCAAAGTGTCTCCGGTGTGTCATTTCTTCAGTGCTGTCACATGAAAAGATATAATAAAATATTTACAAAAATTCGAGGGGTGTACTCACTTTTGTGAGATACTGTATCTCTTTATTAGAAATGTTTACAGCAGTAGAATAGAAGAAAGTCTTATTGAAGCAGCATTGCTATGTTTCGGGGTGCTCTGTGAAAAATTATGATTGGCTTACGGTTTCATGATATGGACTTCTACAAGAAGATTAAGGTTGCTGGAGATTTGGAGGCCAGTCTGTTATCTTACACCAGCAGCTATGCCATGGGCAAAATGCAGCTCACTTCAAGACTTTATCTTGCCCTGTGATGTAAGGTGGACTCTGATGTAAGAGGGGACTCTGATGTAAGGGAGACTCTGATGTAAGGGGGACTTTGATGGGGACTCTGATGTATGGCGGGATTCCGATGGGTGCAAATGTATTTGGTATTTGGAAATGGGGTGGGCAACTACATGGCAAATGAGGTTTAATGTAGAGAAATGTAAAATAATGCATTTGGGTGCCAAAAATATGGATGAAAACTACTCACTAGGGGGAGAGCCTCTGGGGGAATCTAGGATGGAACAGGACCAAGTGGTCCTAATAGATGACAGGCTCAGCAATGGCAGGCAATGCAAAGCCGCTGCAAGCAAAGCCAACAGGATATTGGCATGTATTAAAAAGGGATTAATTCCAGACATAAAACAATAATTCTCCCATTATACAAAACTTTGGCCCGGCCCTACTTCAGTCCTCAGGAGAGACGTGCTGGAACTGGAGAAGATCCAGAGAAGGGCAACAAAGCTGATTAAGGGATTGGAGGACCTTATTTATGAGGAAAGATTAGGAGCACTGAACGTATTCATTCTGGAGAAGAGACGCTTGAGAGGGGTTATGATTTCAATGTACAAATACAGTAATGGTGACCCCACAATAGGGATAAAACTTTTCCGCGCAAGGGAATATAAAAAGACACATGGCCATTCACTAAAATTAGAAGAAATGTGGTTGAACCTTAGACTGCATAGAGGGTACTTTACGGTAATACCAGTGAGGATGTGGAATTCTCTTCAAGCAGTGGTTTCAGCAGGGAGCATAGAGAATTTCAAAAAACTATTGGATAGGCACCTAAACGACTGCAACATACAGGGATATACAATATAATACTGACACAAAAGCACACGTACAGGTTGGATTTGATGGATTTTCTTTGTAAAATACACGATGTGGCCCTTGGACTGAAAGGACCCACATTCTGTAAGAACATCTCTTTCATGTGCTTGATCCAGACCCAGGCTGGTTATTGGGCTGTTCCTGCATATTCTAGATAGGCTGTTAAAAATGGGTTGATGTGAGACAGTTTTTATGAGACCTTTGATAATATAATAAAATGGTTTTCTGAATACTAAATCATTATGACTCTGGGCATTTAATTGTATGAAGATAAACATTATTGCAGCATTGAGTATGGCAACGTTTGATTGCGGGCAAAGAATGAAGTGAAAACATCACTTCAAGTGAGTGTTTGACCATGTACAGTACAGTACAGGCCTTTATCAAGCCACAGACAAAATGTGGGCCATTCAGAAATCATTGCTAGGTGCATTTGACCTGTAGTTGAACTCCTTATGACCTACCTCAAGTGAGTTTTGCATTCCCTCAGACATGTATGGGAATGCAATACGCTCTTGAAGCTAACAAAAGCCAACCCACAAACAACAAACAATCTTTTTTCTACCTATTTATTTCCAAAACCAATCTATTATGTAATAATACCATTTTGATATTCTTATACTAAAGATGGAGCAAAATGGAAAGATCCCACATAAATATGCCCACACTTTGTAGTAAAATAGAGGGGCCCCTACTTCAGACATTTTCTCCCAAGAGTAAATCCTGTATTTTGCTGTCATTTGCATTTTTACTTCTACTGAATGCCACTGGTGCAGATATCATTGTATCAACGGACATTACATTTCAATGGACAACTTGAAGTTTTGTACAAGTAGAACTGTAAGGCAATGCTGAGATTATGGGTATTGTGTGAAGAAAGTAACTGTGGGTAAAGGATTGTGTATATTAGTTTTTTCCCTCTATTGGTTGAACTAGATGGATGAGTGTTTTTTTCAGCCTGACTAGCTAGCTAACTAACTTCAATCAGTTAATGATGAAATATTTGAATATTTTAGGGGTTTGCAGTTTTATAAAAAAAAATAAATAAAACCTTTGTAAGATTTTGAACAACAGTTTTAAAAGACTTATGTTGGAAAGTTCTCCACAGTTACCATCAGCCCCCCCAGCATACTAAAATAAGCACCTCAAAGAGTTGTTGAGGAACTATACAGAATATCATCAGACCCAAGATCACAATTGGTTCCTGTATATTTGGAGACAGTTCTCTACTATACTAGAAGCTTAATATATACCTATACAATGTTATTTAATTTTCTTTGGATATTGGCTGCATTTGTGCATTGACTGGTCCACTGACACTGTGTGGTCAGAGTCACATGTGGGAAACAAAAGAACACAATAGGCCTCATTTACCTTTAATAAGTACTACTGATGTGTCTGTAGCACTGATGTGATAGTAGGAAGATCAGATACCCCCAGGTGTTCTGTGTGTGACCATCTTCTACACACACACTTATAAAGTCTCACAGTAAAATGCCTCTTCCTGTGAGAAAATTGATTACCCTGCAGCAGGGAATTTCACAATAATCAGTATGCTGTGCTTTTGGGGTTTTTTTTTTAAAAAAGGGAAGAGAAATGTATCCTTTTAAATCCTATGGAACTCTTCACACCGGTGCTGTGTGCTTTTTAAAAAGTCCTGCATGCTGTATTTTTGGTGCATATTTAACCACTTGACCTCTGGATGGTTTTACCCCATTCATGACCAGACCTTTGTTGCTACTCAGCACTGTGCTACTTTAACTAGCAATTGCTCGGTCATAAAACATAGTATGCAAATAAAATTTTTATCATTTTCTTCACACAAATACAGCTTTCTTTTGGTGGTATGTGGTCACCACTTGTTTTTTTTGCTATATAAACTAAAAAAGACTTAAAAAAAATCAATATCGTGTACTTTCTGTTATAAAACATATCCAATAAAATCACATTTCTTTATAAATTTTATGCCAAAATGTATTCTACTTCATCTTGTTGGTAATACAAAAAATGTGAGTGTATATTAAATTTCTGAAAGTTATAGCGTCTACAAACTACACTATATATTTGAAAATTGATCAATCCTGATGTACTGACATCTTGTTTCCATAGGTGTGCCCAGCCTATTGCATTAGGGTGTGCACCCCAAAGCTCAAACACACACTATATGCATGTGTATGTATGTTCATGATGTCAGTAGAGCACTGGATGGTGTCATAAGGGCAGAGATTGGTATCAGTATGGCAGTGGACTGTTGTCAGTTGTTTTTATTTTTAATATTTTTTATAAATATATATTTTTAATTATGTTTTTACTTTTTAGCAGAAATATTGAGAAATTAAATTTTTTTATTTGGTGAAATATCAGGGGTCTAAACAGGGGGAATATGCGCCACATGGGGTGATTAGGGCGTACCCAGGCACACCTGACACATCCTGTGCGCACGCCAATGCTACTTTCGTGAGGCCCCTAAAATGCCAGGACAGTTCAAATACCCTCCACATTACCCCTTTTTGGAAAGTAGTCAGTCTGAGATATTTAGTAAGAGGCTTGATGAATTTGTATTTTTTTTGTCACAATTTTTTTGGAAAATGAAGAAATATAATTTTTTTTTCACAATTGTTTTTTTACATAGTGTTACCAGTGCAGTACAGCATCATCATAAGATTGGTATGGTGGTGATCGGGGATACTGACTGGTGACAGTCATTTTTTATTCAATTTTTTAAAACTCGTTTAAACATTTTTTTCTTTCTTTCACATGTTTTCTTTTTTTTTTTTTGTCCTTTTTTTCCCACATGCTATCATCAGAGTAGTTCAATGTCACCATAGTGCACATACACAGAACAATTGTAGTCTTATGCCAATGTCTATCCCAAGTGTTAATATGTGGCAATAGTTTTAACGTTGTGATAAATGAGGCCAGAGGAAAAAGTTGCAAAATACTTTTCGTACTTGCTATGTGAATTAATGTACAATATATAGTTTGGAATGCAAGTTGTTTGTTTTTTGTATTATTTTTAGCTTGCATCTGCAACAACATTGCTTGAAGTTCAATATTTTGAGAAAAATAATTATTGCCACCAAAGAAATAATTCAACAGAGATCTCAACTAACATACCTCTAAAAACATACTAGATACATATTTTATTTTTAAAAAATGCTCTCACTTTTTACAGGTGGCAAATATAATGGACATTGCCACTACTAATTTGTACTGGGAGACTTTTTACACATGTGCTATTTAAAAGAATCTTTAAATCGCACGTATGTAAAGGGTCAGCCCTTTCATGATGAGATGCCCACATAACATGAATTCATGTTCTACAAATCTTTTTTTTTTTTGCGTTTATCTTATTTAATAAGTTTGGTAGATAATAATCCTGCTGACCTATTTCTTTGGTGGCAAGATTTGGTTTCCTGCAAATACTAAAATATTCAAGCAATGTTATTGCAGATGCCAGCTTAAAATAATAAGAAAAATGGCAATCAAAGTAATCTACTATACGGTAATGCACATATAACAGGTTTCTACGCCAGAAACATTTCAGCTATACAATACATTTGTTCTCACTGCACTGGGCTCCCAGTACTCAAAACAAAGGGAAGGGAAAACAGCTGCACTAACAGTAAAGAATCCCATAAGGATCCCTTAGACTGCCCTATCCTTTAACCACCCCTACCTTAACAATGAAAGCCAAATATATAGATATTTTTTAGTTTTGCATAGAGTGGAAAAAGTTAACATTTCTGTCAAATTTGATTTATTTGTGACCTCATAGGGGTAATTTATTTCATGTTCTGTCCATGTGACACCAAGCTGGGTACACACTATTTGAAATTTGCTATGTGTGTGGCCCTGTTGGCTACAATCTACCCCACATGCAGCTGCATCCAAATGATTCTGTCACTGTCTGGGTATTCTGACAGGCACCGGCTGTGGCTGTTAGAATACTGTAGCCTCAGTAAGACATATCTCCATCCATGCTGTATAGTGTGGATAGGGGGATCTGTTAGATTATTTTTGTTTGCCCATAGGTTGAATGAAAATAATTTATGTGTGTGTACTCACCTTAGTTTAAGAAATGAGGGGAGTGGTTGCTACTATGTCAGGAAGGCATAAATGGTAATTAAAATATTGTTAAACATTTAAAACCTTTCCTATCTATTAAAATGTGGTTTGTTTTTGTCTGTGTCCCCATGACTTCTCCTATACATCTGACATCTCTAGATCTGTGTTATCCTCATATAGACTTTCTATGTTGTATTTGCATTGACAGCCTTCTTACTGTCCCCCACATCACCAACTTCAGCCTCTGTGGCAGTCATGTAGGTTAAGATGGCTATAGTTATGCCGCTCTCTTTAACCTCTTGCTTATTGGGCACATTTACCCCCTTCCTGCCCAGGCAAATTTTCAGCTTTCAGCACTGTCACACTTTGAATGACAGTTGCACAGTTATGCTACATTGTACCCATATGAAATTTTTATCATTTTTTTCACACAAATAGAACTTTTGGTGGTATTTAATCACCACTGTTTTTTGCTTTTTTTTTTGCTAAACAAACGAAAAAAGACAGAACATTTTGAAGAAAAAACCCACATTTTTCATAGTTTGTTATAAAATTTTGCAAACAGGTAATTTTTCTCCTTCACTGATGTGCACTGACGAGGCTGTACTGATGGTCACTGCTGGGATGCACTGATGAGGCGGCCCTGATGAGGCAGTACTGATGGGCACTAATAGGTGGCACTGATGGGCACTAATGATGTGGCACTGGTGGGCACTGATGAGGAGGCACTAATGAGACTGCATTGATAGGCGGCACTGTTGGACACTGATAGGTGGCATTAATAGGCAGCACTGATGGGCACTGATAGGTGGCACTGATGGGCACTGATATGCAGCACTGATAGGTGACAACGATAAGGAGGCAGCACTGATGAGCACTAATTGGCAGCACTGGTGGACACTGTTGGTACTGCACTGATAATCAGGACACTGATAATCAGTGCCCTGATTATCAGTACAGATGTCCCTTTAACACAAGCCGGTTATCAGCTGTCTTGTGTTTACTTCTGTGATCAACTGTCATTGGACACAGCTGATCACATGGTGAAGGGATGCTGTGATTGGCCCTTTACCCCAATCTGTGATCAGCTGAGTCCACACCATAGGGAGTGTGCTGGCAGCGCGATCACAGGAGGATATCCTTGTACGCCCATCCGGCAAATTAAGCCCGCGCTGTAGCCATCTTTCGGCTATAGCATGGGCAGGAAGGAGTTAATCTTTTCCTACCAATATAGTTGTGCTCCTCCTGCGATCCTCCTGCATATGAACAACAGGCACAGCGCTTCCCTGAATTGCTCCCCTTCCCACATCCCTTCCAGTATCTGTTAAACGTGAAGCAGTCAGAAGATTGGGGGGGGGGTACATGTAGCAATTGCTGGTGCTACGTCAACACCACTGAATGTGATGGTTAAAGATCTTGTTGTTTTACATTCTTCTAACAGTGTTTCATTTAACAGGGATGTTGTAGATGCTGCAGTTCCTGATAAAGTTGACACTGGCAATAATTTGCCTCACCCACCCCCCCCACACACACACACACACACAGCAGCTGCAGTGTCACCTGCAGACAAATCTTAGGGCGTCATTGGATTTCCACTATTTTAAGTCCCGTGCCAAAGAAATTCCATTCAGAGTCGGTGTGTGACCCCAACTAAATACTTTTGCTCTCTCACGTTTTAGACCACGTCGACACGAACCACCGGTTAGTTGAAGATTGAACAAGTAAATTCGAAAATGTTCTTTTTACCTTCGACTAACCAAAGATACGTCTCGACGTGACCTAAAACGTGAAAGGTCAAAACCATTTAGTCGGGGTGACTATTTGTCACTGCGGGATTCTAAACAGACGTCCACTGTGACGTCGACGACACACACACACACACACACCCCCCCCACCCACTCCGTTTAATAACGGTCACAGTTGAAATAGTCCTTGACTGGTG
>BLSH010175074.1:117751-134014 GCA_018402905.1 Glandirana rugosa | reverse complement strand
AGGTCTAGGGCTAGAATTATTGCTCTCGCTCTAACGATCGCGGCAATACCTCACATGTGTGGTTTGCACACCGTTTTCATATGTGGGCGGGACTTACGTATGCGTTCGCTTCTGCGCGCGAGCTCGCAAGGACGGTGCGCTTTAAATTTTTTTTTCTTTTTTTAATTATGTATTTTACTTTTTAATTTTTATTTTTACAACTTTCTTTTTTTAAAAAAAATTTTTGATCACTTTTTTTCCTATTACAAGAAATGTAAACATTCCTTGTAATAGAAAAAAGCATGCCAGGACCTCCAAAATATGAGATCTGGGGTCAAAAAGACCTCAGATCTCATTTTTAGACTAAAATGCAATAAAAAAAGAAAAAAAAAATTTTGAAAAAAATGGCAGGGGAAAAAAAAAATGTCCCCTTTAAGAGCATTGGGCAGAAGCTACTTGTGACGTAGCTTCCGCCCAGCCATGTAATGGAGCCGGGTGAGCGGCTTCAGCCGCTCACTCGGCACACGGACACTGGGGGGGAAGGACCCGATCATCTCCGCCGCTGCCGGCGGGTCCGGTAAGCGGCGGAGATGACCGGAAAGCGGCGGGAGGGGGGGGGCACCTCTCCCGCCGCTGATAAAAGTGATCTCACGGCGAATCCGCCGCTAAGATCACTTTTATCCGACGCAGAATCGCCTGCTGAAAAAAAAAATACCGGGGTTATGGTAGCTATCTGCTACCATAACAACGGTATTCCACTTCAAAGTACCGCCGTCAAACGACGTACGGCGGTCCGGAAGTGGTTAAATACATTTTTTAACCACTAGCGATCCGCGCTATAGACGAAAGACGTCTACAGCGTGGATCTGAATATCCGGGTGGACGTCCATGGACGTCCGACCCTTTACACGCCCCCTGCGCGCACTCACAGGCGGCGGCGCGCGTGCACGTGCCCGCGGGTCGGGCGGACTCGATGTCCACTCCTGACCCGCTATCGCCTGCAAAGCTGTAGAATGGGGAACCGCCAATGTAAACATGGCGGTTCCCCGTTCTGTGAGAGGGGTACAAGCAGATCTACTGATCCCTGTCACTGGGATCAGTTAGATCTGTTATGTCCCTGCCAACCCCACCCCCCCACAGTTAGAACACACCCAGGGAACACGATTAACCCCTTCACTGCCCCCTGCAGGTTAACCCCTTCACTGCCAATGCCATTTATACAGTAATCAGTGGACATTTAAATTTCTGATCTCTGTATAAATGCCAATGGTTCCAAAAATGTGTCAAAAATGTCCGACATGTCCCCCCCAATATCAAAGTCCCGATAAAAATCGCATATCACCGCCATTACTAGTAAAAAAAAATAATAAAAACGCCATAAATCAATTCCCATAGTTTGTAGACACGATAACTTTTGCGCAAACCAATCAATAAACGCCGATTGCGATTTTTTTTTACCAAAAATATGTAGAAGAATATAAATCGGCCAAAACTGATGAATAATTTTTTTTTATTTTTTATTTTTGGATATTTATTAGAGCAAAAAGTAAAAAATATTGTTCTTTTTTCAAAATTGTCGTTCTTGGTTTTGTTTATAGCGCAAAAAATAAAAACCGCAGAGGTGATCAAATGCCACCAAAAGAAAGCTCTATTTGTGGGGAAAAAAGGACATCAATTTTATTTGGGTACAACGTCGCACGACCGCGCAATTGTCATTCAAAATGCGACAGCGCTGAAGCCTGAAAATTGGTCTGGGCAGGAGGGGGGTTTAAGTGCCCAGTAAGGAAGTGGTTAAATATTGCAATCTTTTTGGTAGCATAATATATTTTATGATTTATCTATTTATTTATTATATTCTTCTTTGTTATTAGTGCTATTGCACATTATTAGTCAAGTTAGGTTTTTATTGCTATGGGTAATGGTTTAAGCAAATTTTCATATTTGGGATGCTGAGTGATATATTTGTTTTGATTGTCATTTATTAACACTGTTGTACTTTAATAGGCACTTTTTTAATGCCAGTAATATTTATTTATTTGGTGATCATTATTGGAAACAAAAGTGCTATAAATGATTTTACTGGGTGTATGATTTAGCATATAATTATTTCTTTTTTTAGACCCATTTAGTTATATAGCCCGGTCCATAATTTGTGTTCTTTTTGAATGTATCTATTTTATATAAAGCACAAGCAGCTTTTGATATCAGGATAACACATTATTCACATAATTCCGTTTTTAACCTCTTCACGCGAATCGCCGTTTATAAACGGCGGTCTGGAGAAGTGGAAGTATCGGGGTATAGCTTGCAGCTACAGGCTATACCGTTTTTTAGAGCAGGCGATCGGCTATCTGGTGACAATGCCCGATCCGGCTCTGGGACATCCCCTCCTCCCGCCACTCTTTCCCGGCCTCCCGTCCCACCGGGAGACCGGAGCGTCCATCCGGCACATCCGCCGGCTGTATGGAGTCCCGACAGAAGCTGGAATCGGCTCCGATCGGGTTTCCTTCATAAAATTGTGGAAGCGGCGTCACAACATTGCTTCTGTTTTACTCCGCGGACAATGGCACCGGTTTTAAAGAAATTACAGTATTCAGAATCGCCGTTTTTGGTGATCTGAATACTTTTGAGTGCAAATGAGGGATCCCTCCATAAAGAGTACATATTACTGTCACAAGGGATGTTTACATTCCTTGTGACAGCAATAAAAGTGATCTGATTTTTTTTTAAAGGAACATTGCTAAAAAAATAAATAAAATTAATAAAAAAAAAAATGTTTAAAGCGCCGCTGTCCCTGCAAGTTTGTGCAGCAAAGAAAACGCATACGTAAGTCACACCCGCATATGAAAACGGTGTTCAAATCACACATGTGAGGTATCGCCGCAATTGTTAGAGTGAGAGCAATAATTTTAGTACTAGACCTCCTCTGCAACTCTAAACATGTAACCTGTAAACATTTTTAAACATTGTCGATGGAGATTTTTAAGTGCCAAAGTTTGTCGCCATTCCACAAACGGGGGCAATTTTGAAACATGACATCTAGGTATCAATTTACTCTGTGTATCATTATCTTCCACAATATAGGAAAAAATTGGGCTAACTTTACTGTTGTCTTATATTTTAACGCAAAAAAGTGAATTTTTTTTTCAAAAAAATGGTGCTTATAAGACCGCTGCGCAAATACGGTGCGACAAAAAGTATTGCAATGACTGCCATTTTATTTTCTAGAGTGTTAGAAAAAAAAATATATAATGTTTAGGGGTTCTAAGTAATCTTCTAGCAAAAAATACTGATTTTAACTGATTTAACAACAAGTGTCAAAAATGGCTTCGGGGCTGAAGTGGTTAAAAATATTTTTCATATATTTTTGCAAATTTATATTGCCAAAGATATCTGCTTCTTTTTTTATGTATTCAAATTCAAATGTACTCTATTTGAAATTCAAATTTCAGAACATGGTTATATTCTTTTTTTATTTTATTCAATTCCTTTTTATTCTATTCTATTCTGTTTATTTCTAGTCTATTATTTTATTTTCTGTTATAATCTTTTTTATTCTATTCTATTTTTTCTGTTCTATTTCTTTATTTTCTATTCTATTTTTTTCTTTGGAAATTGGAAAACTATTAGAATTTGAAAACTTTTCAAATTTGAAAACTATTCAAAATTAATTTGAAAAATATTCAAAATTAATTTGAATTTGAATTCCGTCCGAATTTTTTTTTCGTTATTTCAGATTCGTTGAAATTCGGTACTATTGTTATTCGGAATTTCCAAATAACGAAAATTTGTCTGAATTTCAATTCAGAACAAAATGAATTGCACATGTCTAGTTCTGCTCTCCACAAGTCCTGGTGGGAAACCCATGAAAAAATATCTAAATTTTATATAGAGGCCACCAAACTGTATTTTATTTTTATCAGTTATGAATATTAATGCTTCTAGTTACACTCACAGGACTTTCTTCTTAAAAGCCTAAGTTTTTGTAAAAAAAAATAAAATATCAACGCAAAGATCTTACTTATCTTCAGTGCAATTTGTCCTTTCACTGCTGTGTCCTTTTTATGCCAAAATCACATCTTCATTCTCTCCCTCTCGTCTGGCATCTTCCCCAACCCTGTAAAACAGATACTGATCACTAGGGATGGTCCCGATTTCCGAGTCGAACGTAAGTTCAACTCGAACATCAGGTGTTTTTTGTTCGTAGAACAAACACACATATGGGGTGCGCGTGGGATGTTTGCATGACAATGATTGCCCCATAATGCACTGGGAGATTGCAGTGCATTGACAGCTGCTGATTGACCAAAGCATGCACCTGACCTGCATGCTTTGGCCAATCACAGCGTGATGTTCTGTGAGAGCTATAATTGGCCAAAGGCAGGGTGCCTTTGGCCTATCATGACTCAGGGGCTAAGACCACACTTCACACTATATAAGGGTCCTTACATGGCGGACATACTTAATGTGTTGGTGTCAGAATTGGAGATTTGTTAGGCAGGTTAGTGGATAGAGTGTGTAGTCAGTGTAGTATATATATAAATATATATATAGAGAGAGTGCAGGCAGTGTAGAATATATATTACAGTGCAGGCAGTGTAGAATCTATATTAGAGTGCAGGCAGTGTACAGTATATATTACAGTGCAGGTGGTGTACAGTATATAATACAGGGCAGGAATTGTACAGTATATAATACAGTGCAGGCAGTGTACAATATATAATACAGTGCAGACGGTGTACGGTATATAGTACAATGCAGGTAGTGTACAATATATAATTCAGTGCAGGCGGTGTACAGTATATAATACAGTGCAGGAAGTGTACAGTATATAGTACAGTGCAGGCAGTGTACAGTATATAATACAATGCATTTGGTGTACAGTATATAACGCAGTGCAGGTGGTGTGCAGTTAATAATACAGTACAGACGGTGTACAGAGTATATAATACAGTGTGTACAGTATATAATACAGTGCATTTGGTGCACAGTATATAATACAGTGCATGCAGTGTACAGTATATAATACAGTGCAGGCAGTGCACAGTATATAATACAGTGCAGGTGGTGTACAGTATATAATACAGTGCAGGTAGTGTACAGTATATAGTACAGTGTAGGGAGTGTACAGTATATAATACAATGCATTTGGTGTACAGTATATAACACAGTGCAGGTGGTGTACAGTAAATAATACAGTACAGACGGTGTACAGAGTATATAATACAGTGTGTACATTATATAATACAGTGCATTTGGTGCACAGTATATAATACAGTGCAGGCAGTGTACAGTATATAAGACAGTGCAGGCAGTGCACAGTATATAATACAGTGCAGGCGGTGTACAGTATATAATACAGTGCAGGCAGTGTACAGTATATAATACAGTGCATTCAGTGTATGTCATATAATACAGTGCAGGCTTTGTACAGTACATAACACAGCGCTGGCCGTGTAAGCAGTATATAGTACAGTCTGTATAGCACATAATACAGTGTGTACAGTATATAATACAGTGCATTTGGTGTACAGTATATAATACAGTGTAGGTGGTGTACAGTATATAATACAGTGCAGGCAGTGTACAGTATATAATACAATGCATTTGGTGTACAGTATATAACACAGTGCAGGTGGTGTACAGTAAATAATACAGTACAGACGGTGTACAGAGTATATAATACAGTGTGTACATTATATAATACAGTGCATTTGGTGCACAGTATATAATACAGTGCAGGCAGTGTACAGTATATAAGACAGTGCAGGCAGTGCACAGTATATAATACAGTGCAGGCGGTGTACAGTATATAATACAGTGCAGGCAGTGTACAGTATATAATACAGTGCATTCAGTGTATGTCATATAATACAGTGCAGGCTTTGTACAGTACATAACACAGCGCTGGCCGTGTAAGCAGTATATAGTACAGTCTGTATAGCACATAATACAGTGTGTACAGTATATAATACAGTGCATTTGGTGTACAGTATATAATACAGTGTAGGTGGTGTACAGTATATAATACAGTGCAGGCAGTGTACAGTATATAATACAATGCATTTGGTGTACAGTATATAACACAGTGCAGGTGGTGTACAGTAAATAATACAGTACAGACGGTGTACAGAGTATATAATACAGTGTGTACAGTATATAATACAGTGCATTTGGTGCACAGTATATAATACAGTGCAGGCAGTGTACAGTATATAATACAGTGCAGGCAGTGCACAGTATATAATACAGTGCAGGCGGTGTACAGTATATAATACAGTGCAGGCAGTGTACAGTATATAATACAGTGCATTCAGTGTACGGTATATAATACAGTGCAGGCTTTGTACAGTATATAATACAGCACTGGCCGTGTACACAGTATATAGTACAGTGTGTATAGCATATAATACAGTGTGTACAGTAAATAATACAGTGTAGGTGGTGTACAGTATATAATACAGTGCAAGCAGTGTACAGTATATAATACAATGCATTTGGTGTACAGTATATAATACACTTCAGGCGGTGTACAGTATATAATACAGTGCAGGCAGTGTACAGTATATAATACAGTGCAGGCGGTGTACACAGTATATAATATAGTGTGTATAGTATATAATACAGTGCAGGTGGTGTACAGTATATAGTGCAGTGCATTTGGTGTACAGTATGTAATACAGTGCAGGCGGTGTACACAGTATACAATACACTTCAGGCAGTGTACAGTATATAATACAGTGCATTCAGTGTACAGTATATAAAACAGTGCAGCCAGTGTACAGTATATAATAGAGACAGACGGTGTAAAGTATATAATACAGTGCATTTGGTGTACAGTATATAATACACTTCAGATGGTGTACAGTATATAATACAGTGCATTCGGTGTACAATATATAATACAGCGTAGGCAGTGTACACAGTATATAATACAGTGTGTACAGTATATAATACAGTGTGTACTCTATATAATACAGTGCATTCTGTGTACAGCATATAACACAGTGCAGGCGGTGTAGAGTATATAATACAGTGTAGGCAGTGTACAGCATATAATACAGTGCAGGCGGTGTACAGTATATATTACAGCACAAGCAGTGTACAGTATATACTACACTTCAGGCAGTGTACAGTATATAATACAATGCATTTGGTGTACAGTA
This sequence comes from Glandirana rugosa, assembly GCA_018402905.1. Taxonomy (NCBI): domain Eukaryota; kingdom Metazoa; phylum Chordata; class Amphibia; order Anura; family Ranidae; genus Glandirana; species Glandirana rugosa. The sequence continues at coordinate 126,869 of BLSH010175074.1, read as the reverse complement.
AATAATACAGTGCAGGTGGTGTACACAGTATATAATGCAGTGTGTACAGTATATAATACAGTGCATTTGGTTCACAGTATATAATACAGTGCAAGTGGTGTACAGTATATAATACAGTGCAGGCAGTGACAGTATATAATACAGTGCAGTTAGTGTACAGTATATAATACACTTCAGGCAGTGTACAGTGTATAATACAGTGCATTCAGTGTATAGTATGTAATACAGTGCAGGCGGTGTACAGTATATAATACAGTGCATGCAGTGTACACATTATATAATACGGTGTGTATAGCATGTAATACAGTGCAGGCAGTGTGCAGTACATAATACAGTGCAGGCGTGTACAGTATATAATACAGTGCAGGCAGTGTACAGTATACAATACAGTGCATGTGGTGTACAGTATATAATACACTTCAGGTGGTGTACAGTATATAATACAGTGCATTTTGTGTGCAGTATATACTACAGTGCAGTTGGTGTACAGTATATACTACAGTGCAGTTGGTGTACAGTATATAATACAGTGCAGGTGGTGTAAACAGTATATAATACAGTGCATTCAGTGTACAGTATATAATACAGCGCAGGCTGTGTACAGTATATAATACAGTGCAGTTGGTGTACAGTGTATAATACACTTCAGGCGGTGTACAGTATATAATACAGTGCAGTCGGGGGCAGTATATGATACAGTGCAGGCAGTGTACAGTAAATACTACAGTTCAGTTGGTGTACAGTATATAATACAGTGCATTTGGTGTACAGTATATAATACACTTCAGGCGGTGTACAGTATATAATACAGTGCATTTGGTTTACAGTATATAATACAGTGCAGGCGGTGTATAGTATATAATACAGTGCAGGTGGTGTACACAGTATATAATACAGTGTGTACAGTATATAATACAGTGCATTCGGTGTACAGTATATAATACAGTGCAGGCTGTGTACAGTAGATAATACAGTGCAGTTGGTTTACAGTATATACTACAGTGCAGTTGGTGTACAGTATATAACACACTTCAGGCAGTGCACAGTGTATAATACAGTGCAGTCGGGGACAGTATATAATACAGTGCATGTGGTGTACGGTATATAATGCAGTGCAGGCATTGTACACAGTATATAATACAGTGCAGGCGGTGTGCAGCATATAATACAGTACATTTAGTGTACAGGATATAATACAGTGCAGCCGATGTACAGTATATAATACAGTGCAGGTGGTGTACAGTATATAATACAGTGCAGTTGATGTACAGTATATAATACACTTCAGGCAGTGTACAGTATATAATACAGTGCATTTGGTGTACAGTATATAATACATTGCAGGCGGTGTACACTGTATATAATACAGTGTGTACAGTATATAATACAGTACATTCGATGTACAGTAAATAATACAGTGCAGTTGGTGTACAGTATATAATACATTGCATTCAGTGTACAGAATATAGTTTAGTGCAGTGTGAAAAGAAAATCCCCATCATGTCCGGAAGGCCACCAAGGATAGACAGACACTCACAGGCCACTAAAACAGGGCAAGCAGCCTCTGTGTTTACAGTGAAAAATGATGGTCATGGATATGGTGCACGCCTGTCCTTTTTTTCTGCTGCAGGCCGTGTTATTGAGCCACAACATACAGAAGAGTTGGTGGAGTGGATAACTAAGCCATCCTCATCCTCCTCACCCAGGCTTGTATTAGTTTGCCTTCCAACACAGCTGCCAAAGTGGCCTATTCCACCGGCTCCTTATTTACAGTTACTCCTTCCATAGCCCCACCATCATGCATGGAGGAGTCACCAGAATTATTTGACCATAGTGTCGGTTACATGCTGCTGGAGGATGCACCGCAATTTGAATGCTCCAATGATGGTTCCCAGGTTGAGGAAGGGAGTAACGTGAGCCTAGAGAGAGGGGATGCCGCAGAATAACAAGAAACTAGCAGTCATTTTCCCCACAGCTGCAGCATTCTGCCAAGTTTGCACCAGTGACGAGAAGTGAGGGGATGATGCGGTCACTGACTGTACTTGGGTGCCTCAGAGAAGAGAGGAGGAAAATGAAGAGGAGGAAGAGGCACGACTCCAATGAGGCAGGATGTCCTCCAGGGACAAATTTAACCACTTCAGCCCCAGAAGGTTTTACCCCCCTCCTGACCAGAGCACTTTTTGCGATTCGGCACTGCATCGCTTTAACTGACAATTGCATGGTCGTGCAACGTTGTACCCAAATGAAATTGATGTCCTTTTTTTCCCAAAAATAGAGCCATCTTTTTATTTTTTGCCCTATAAACAACACAAGAGCGACAATTTTGAAAAATAAACAATTTTTTTTAACTTTTTCATATAATACATGTCCAAAAAAACAAAAAAACAAAACAAATGTATTCATCAGTTTAGGCCGATATGTATTCTTCTCCATAATTTTGGTAAAAAAAAAAATCGCAATAGACGTTTATTGATTGGGTTGCGTAAAAGTTATCGCGTCTACAAACTATGGGAATAGATTTATGCCGACCCCTCAGCTCTGGACTTAGGTCCGTCCCGTCCTCTGTGTCCCCCATTCGGGTAGTGTCTACAGTAGAGAAGAACTTTTTAATATAATACACAGCCGCTTGCCACAATTCGTTGTACAGCTACCCCTGATGAAGGGCTTTAATGCTCCAAAACATATATGTTGGTTAACTGCATTCCATCGCGGAGGGTAACCGCACTCCATTTGCGGACAATGGATTCACCAGTTATGCTCCTGTGAGCAGCACACCAGCAAAGCAACAGTGGCGCAATGTAACTGTAACCCTTTAACATATATGTAACTTGCTTCTTCTCTGTTCCATTTAAGGACTATAGTTGATGTATTTTGATTATGGAATAAAAATATATTTTTTTATATAAGCCTATGTGGTTGGTTAACCTATTTAAAGTCCCTTTTCTTGGGGGAAATTTACCTTTGTATTTGACTCATTTTTAGGACCAATGACATTTATACAGTGATCAGAGCTTTAAATAGCCACTGATTACTATATAAATTACATTGGCAGGGAAGGGGTTAAACTCTAGGGGGCTATCAAGGGGTTAACTGTGTTCCCTCACTGTATTCTAACTGTGTGGGGGCTGGGCTGATCGGGGCATGACAGATCTAACTGTTCCCGATTACTGGGAACAGTAGATCTGTGACATGTCCCCTGTCAGAACAGGGAAACACTGTGTTTACATCGGCGGATCCCTGTTCTGGCTCTGTAGTAGGCAATCGCTCACAGGCACGCGCAACCAACGTACAATGATGGCGGTTTGCGCAGCTGAGCCAAGCTGCCGCAGTACAACTGTGGCGGCTGGTCGGCAAGCAGTTAAGGGCAGCCACTCTATTGCATCACACCACAGAGCTCCATGGGTGCAGGGTGCTGCTAACTCCCTGCTGACTTCCAAAAGTTCATTGGTGTGGGCTTTTTTCAACACATGTGTAGTAGATCGCACCGTTGCTGTTTGCAATCTCTTTCTGAAATGGATCAAGGCCAGAACACCACCTGCTTCGGCACCACATGTTTGACAAGCTATATGATGACCTGTCATGCAGTCCATTGTCAACAGCACCTGAAAGACCCACATCATGAAAAAATCATGTTTCTCCTTGCTCCTTATTTGGGATCTCAACCCCTACTATACCTCAAGTCCTCTCAAAAACCTGCACTGAGAGGAATGAAGGTATAGCAATAGGTGCCACAAGTACTTGTACCCAATCTGCTATCAGTACAACACCTGATTTCACCGGGCAAATTTTGCTACTCCAGTTGCTGGATTGTAAAAAAAAATACTGTCCCAGCCATCCACATGCTCAGCATCTAAATGCTAGCTTGGCCAAATTGCTGCCTTTTCAGCTGGTAGACTCTGCCCCCTTTTGTGAATTTGTGGAATGTGCTGTACCACAGTGGTGGGTTCCAAAAATAATTTTCTTTTCATGTAAGGCCATTCCAGCTTTCTACCATCATGTGGAAAGCAATGTTTTGGCCTAGTTGAACAGGGTGGTAAGCAGCAAGGTTCACATTAGTGTTGACTCATGGTCCAGAAGGCATGATCAGAGACGTTATATTTCCTTCATGGCGCCGGGTAACTCTGCTGGCAGCTGGGAAGGATGCAGGACAGGGTTCAGTGGTGGAGCTTGTTCCACCACCATGCCTCCAAAAAGCTGGTGATGATTCTGCCACACCTGTCTGCTCCACCCCTCCTCTTCTTCTTCTTCTATCGCCTCTGAACCAGCAGTGCTCCCTAAGCATTCAAAGGGCTACGCAAGCAGTCAGGCTAAAATATGCCATGCAGTGCTTCAGTTGGACTGTCTAGGAAACAGGAGCTACACTGGGGCAGAGATTCTGTCAGCTCTGCAGGGGCAGGCCCAGAGGTGTTTGACGCCACGGCAGTTTGAGCCAGGAATGGTTGTATGCGACAATGACACCAAACGTATCTCCGCCCTCCGACAGTGACACTTGACACATGTTCCATGCTTGGCACACATCCTGAATTTGGTGGTGCAGCGTTTCTTGACCAGATACCCAGGCTTACAAGATCTGCTGAGGCAGGCCAGAAAAGTCTGTGGGCATTTCCGGCGGTCATACAATGCCAGTGTTCGACTGGCTGACATTCAATGGGAATTCAACCTGCCCACCAACCGCCTCATTTGTTACATGCCCACCAGGTGGAACCCAACATTGGCAATGTTGCAGCAGCTGGACACACAGCAGAGGGCCATTAATGAGTACCTGTGTGAGTATGGCACCAGGACAGGCTCAGGGGAGCTTGGCTTCTTTTCACCATGCCAGTGGCTACTGATAAAGGATCCTGTCACCATTTGAGGAGGCCACAAGGATGGTGAGCAGCGAAAATGCATGCATCAATGACACTGTCCCTCTAGTCTTCCTGCTGGAGCACACGCTTCTTGGAATCATGGACAGGGCACTTGAGGCAGAACAGCAGGAGCATGAGGAGGACTTCCTTTCCTCTCAAGGCCCCCTTTATGCAGATTCCATTCCTGTGGGGCCACCAAACACACAGGAGGAAGAGGTGGTGGAGGATTGTGTCAGCATGGATGTAGAGGATAACAGGCAGCAGTCTTAAAGGGATCTTTTTCAGTCCCCAGAAACCCAAAGAGTTGTACATCGCTGAGAGGAGGTTCCTGACAATGTCAACCTTAGTGACCCAGAGGACTCAGAATCTCATGCCTCTTCAAATTGATGCTGCATGGGCTTCCTGATTCTGCACAGCTTGTGAAAGGACCAGAGGATTCGTTGTATCAAGGAGAGGGATCATTCCTTCCTGACAACCCTTCTTGATCCACGTTACAAGGGTAAAGTTGCAGAGTTCATCCTGCCTTCACAGAGGGAGCAGAGGATGAAACATCTTCAGGATGCCTTGAAGGAAACTTTATGTAACACCTTTACAGATCCTGGGAGGTTAGCATTTCCTGGACCTGGACAACGTGTTTCTGAGGCTTTGTTCAGGTCAGAGGAAGAGCGGCCGGCTGACCAATGCCTTTAAACAATTCTTTGGTCCTCAGTGCCCAGGGCTGTTAGGTTTAAGCAACCATCTGCAGCGTCTGCATTATATGGTGCAGGAATATCTAGGGGCAAGAGCAGACTTGGAGACCTTTCCAACTAAGCATACACTGGGTTACTGGGTCTTGAGGATGGACCACTGGCCAGAACTTGCTCAATATGCAATAGAGCTACTGGCCTGTCCTGCATCCAGCCTGCTTTCTGAATGGACATTCAGTGCTGCTGAAGGGTTTATAACAGATCAAAGGGTGCACCTGTCCACAGACTCCAATGATAGGCTGACATTTATAAAAAATAAATCAGTCCTGGATCAGCAGCTATCAAGCCCCTGATGCTGATGTAACTGATTGAATTTTCTAGGGATCTGGTATCCCTTGAAGACTGCCTATTCTGCCTATCCTATTCCTGAATCTTGATGATGCTAGCTTCCAACAATATTTTTGGTTTAGGACACCCCCAATACCTAAGCCAAATTTTTTTGCACCTGTTTAACAGGGGCATGTAATTACAATTTTTTTTACATTTTTTTTACAGCAGGACCCGTTCCTGCGCCCAACAAGAGTAACTGTGAGGGGTTACAGTATTGAGACAAAACCAACACCCAAGGCCCAATTTTTCTGAACCAGTTTGACTGGGGCATGTAATTACAATTTTTTAGTAATTTTTAACAGCAGGGTCCATTCCTGCACCCAACAAGAGTAACTGTGAGGAGTTACAGTGTTCAGGCACCACTAACACCCAAGGCCTAATTTTTCTGCCCCTGTTTGACTGGGGCATGTAATTACAATTTTATATAGTGCAGTCCGCGTAGTATATACAATAGAGTGAAGAGTATATAGTGCAGTCCGTGTAGTATATATAAAGCAGTTCAGAGTATATAGTGCAGTCCGTATAAGTTCAGAGTATATAGTGCAGTCTGTGTAGTATATATAATACATTACAGAGTATATAGTGCAGTCCTTGCAGTATATATAATACAGTTCAAAGTATATAGTGCAGTCAGGGTAGCATATATAATACATTGCAGAGCATATAGTGCAGTCAATGTAGAATATATAATACAGTGGAGAATATATAATGCAGTCAGTGTGATATATATAACACAGTGTATTGAAGTGGTTAAGGGAACCCTATGACAGAATTAAGAAAAAAAAAACTTCATGGGGCCCCCCAAAATCCATACCAGGCCTTTGGGTCTCGTTTAGATTTTAAGGGGAACTCAACCTCAAAATTTAAAAGAAATAGGGTGTGGGGTCCCCTCCAAACTTCCTCCCAGGCCCATTGGGTCTGGTATAGATTTTAGGGGAACTCCATTCCAAAATTTTTAAAAATATTGGCGTGGGGTCCCCCCCAAAATCCATACCAGACCCTTACCCTAGCATGCACCCTAGCAGGTCAGGATAGGGGGGGACGAGCGAGTGCCCTCCCTCCTGAACCATACCAGGCCACATGCCCTCAACATGGGGAGGGTGCTTTGGGGTTCCCCCCCAAAGCACCTTGTCCCCATGTTGATGGGGACAAAAGACCACTACCTGACAACTCTGGCTGGTGGTTGTTGGGGGCCGGGGGTGAGGGGCTTATCGGAATCTGGAAGCCCCCTTTAACAAGGGGCCCCCAGACCCCACCCCCTTACCCATTCACCGAAAAAGTGTCAAAAAAGTAAAAACCACAACAGACAGTTTTTAACAATTCCTTTATTAAAATCATGCTGTCCGATGGGCACGAAAAAATAAAAAAAAAGGAAAAAGCTCTGCCTTGATGGGAAGTCTCCCGGCGACTGCTGTCTCTTCGCTTTGACAGTTTATTTATAGGCAAGGGTGGGGCCATCCTGTGATGCAACCAAGTGACCCCGCCCCTTCTGACGTTATGTGATGCCAGGGGGGCAGGGTCATTCGGTTATGTCACTGGGTGGCCCCGCCCTTGTCTATAAATAAACTTTCGAAGACAGCAGTCGCCGGGAGGCCTCCCATGGATACAGAGCTTTTTCTTTTTTTAATTTTTCGGGTCTGTCAGGCGGCGTGATTGACGATGGATGTACATTTCAGGACACTTTTTTGTTTTTTCTTTTTTAACCACTTGCTTACTGGGCACTTAAACCCCCCTCCTGCCCAGACTATTTTTTGGCTTTCAGTGCTGTCTCATTTAGAATCACAATTGTGCGGTTGTGCGACGTTGTACACAAACAAAATTTTTATAATTTTTTCCCACAAATAGAGCTTTCTTTTGGTGGTATTGATCATCTCTGCGTTTTTTATTTTTGCGCTATAAACAAAGAGCGACGATTTTGAAAAAAGAACAATATTTTTTACTTTTTGCTATAATAAATATCAAAAAAAAAAAAAGATTCATCGGGTTTGACCGATATATATTCTTCTACATATTTTTGTTAAAAAAAATTGCAATTGGCGTATATTGATTGGTTTGCGCAAAAGTTATCGCGTCTACAAACTATGGGAATTGATTTATGGTGTTTTTATTTATTTTATTTTTTTTCACTAGTAATGCCAACGATCTGCAATTTTTATTGGGACTGTGATGTTGCAGCGGACATGTCGGACATTTTTGACACTTTTTTGGGACCAATGACATTTATACAGCGATCAGAAATTACTGTATAAATGTCACTGGCAGGGAAGGGGTTAACACTAAGGGGTAATAAAGGGGTTAACTGTGTTCCCTGTATGTGTTCTAACTGTATGGGGGCTGGGCTGACAGGGACATAACAGATTTAACTGATCTCGATCACAGGGATCAGTAGATCTGTTATGTCCCCCCCCAAAGAATGGAGAACCGCCACGTTTACATCGGCGGTTCCCCATTCTGCCGCACTAACAGGGGATTACAGGCAGACTAAGGGGACCCCCAGCATAGTATTTAAAGGAATATTTAATTTTTATTGTTTCAATTTACACCTTATTAAAATCACTGCTCCTGAAAAAACAATTGTTTTAAAAACTTTTTTTTGCATTGATACATGTCCCCTGGGGCAGTACCCAGGTCCCCATACACTTTTTATGGCAATAACTTGCATATAAGCCTTTAAAATGAGCACTTTTAATTTTTCATGTTCATGTCCCATAGACATTAATAGGGTTCGCATAATTGCTAGAACTTTTTGCATGTTCGCGGTGTTACTTAAAAAGCCCTCATTGGAGCCCACCAATCTTAACAACCTAAGACCCATCACCTTGCTCCCTTTTACCGCCAAACTTCTTGAACATCTAGTCTACACCCACCAGAGCTACCACCTCATTGAAAATAACCTTCTTGATCCCCTTAAAACTGTATTTTGCCTGCAAGACTTGACAGAAACTGCTCTCCTAAAACTCACCAATAGTCGCCAATAGTCACTATTTTTTTTTACACCTACTCTTGGACGTCTCTGTTGCCTTTGATACATTTGACCACATTCTTTGTTGGTTCTCATCTTACCTATCATTGGACCTCACTTATTCTCTATCTACACTTCCCCCTTGAGTCAGGTCCACTGCAATTTCCATGCAACCCCCCCTTTTTCAACTTGGCTGTCCTTCCCCCCTCCCTTTTTTTCTTTCTCTCCCTTTT
>BLSH010175074.1:92195-108014 GCA_018402905.1 Glandirana rugosa | reverse complement strand
ATTTTAGAACAATAATCTGCCTCTCACAGGAGCAGCAGGAACCTCTCCCTCTAGCACTATGATGAGATGGTTTTAGAATAAATAATCTGTCCTTCACAGGAGAAGCAGGAACCTCTCCATATAGCACTAAGAGATGATTTTAGAACAATAATCTGTCCCTCACAGGAGCAGCAGGAACCTCTCCCTCTAGCAGTATGAGATGATTTTAGAACAATAATCTGTCCCTCACAGGAACAGCAGGAACCTCTCCCTCTAGCATTATGATGAGATGGTTTTAGAACAATAATCTGTCCCTCATATTAGTATCTGGAACCTCTCCCTGTAGCACTATGATGAGATGATTTTAGAACAATAATCTGTCCCTCACAGGAGCAGCAGGAACCTCTCACTGTAGTACTACGAGAAGAGTTTAGAACAATAATCTGTCCCTCACAGGAGCAGCAGGAACATCTCACTGTAGCACTATGAGATGAGTTTAGAACAATAATCTGTCCCTCACAAGAGCACCAGGAAACTCTCCATTTAGCAGTATTAGATGATTTTAGAACAATAATCTGTCCCTCACAGGAGCAGCAGGAGCCTCTGCCTCCAGCACTATGATGAGATGATTTTGAACATTAATCTGTCCCTCACAGGAGTAGCAGGAACCTCTCACTGTAGTACTACGAGAAGAGTTTAGAACAATAATCTGTCCCTCACAGGAGCAGCAGGGATCTCTCCCTCTAGCAGTATGAGATGATTTTAGAACAATAATCTGTCCCTCACAGGAGCAGCAGGAACCTCTCCCTCTAGCAGTATGAGATGATTTTAGTACAATAATCTGTCCCTCACAGGAGCAGCAGGAACCTCTCCCTCTAGCACTATGATGGGATGATTTTAGAATAATAATCTGTCCCTCACAGGAGCAGCAGGAACCTCTCCCTGTAGCACTATGATAAGATGATTTTAGAACAATAATCAGTCCCTCACAGGCGCAGCAGGAACCTCTTACTGCAGCACTATGAGATGAGTTTAGAACAATAATCTGTCCCTCACAGGAGCAGCAGGAACCTCTCCCTCTAGCAGTATGAGATGATTTTAGAACAATAATCTGCCTCTCACAGGAGCAGCAGGAACCTCTCCCTCTAGCATTATGATGAGATGGTTTTAGAACAATAATCTGTCCTTCACAGGAGCAGCAGGAACCTCTCCATATAGCACTAAGAGATGATTTTAGAACAATAATCTGTCCCTCAAAGGAGCAGCAGGAACCTCTCCCTCGAGCAGTATGAGATGATTTTAGAACAATAATATGTCCCTCACAGGAACAACAGGAACCTCTCCCAATAGCACTATGATGGGATGATTTTAGAACAATAATCTGTCCCTCACAGGAGTAGCAGGAACCTCTCCCTGTAGCACTATGATAAGATGATTTTAGAACAATAATCTGTCCCTCACAGGAGCAGCAAGAACCTCTCACTGCAGCACTATGAGATGAATTTAGAACAATAATCTGTCCCTCACAGGAGCAGCAGGAACCTCTCCCTCTAGCAGTATGAGATGATTTTAGAACAATAATCTGTCCCTCACAGGAGCAGCAGGATCCTCTCCCTGTAGCACTATGAGATGATTTTAGAACAATAATCTGTCCCTCACAGGAGCAGCAGGAACCTCTCCTTGTAGCAATATGATGGGATGATTTTAGAAATATAATCTGTCCCTCACAGGAGCAGCAGGAACCTCTTCCTCTAGCAAAATGATGAGATGGTTTTAGAACAATAATCTGTCCCTCTCAGGAGCAGCAGGAACCTCTCCCTTTAGCAGTATGAAATGATTTTAGAACAATAATCTGTCCCTCAAAGGAGCAGCAGGAACCTCTCCCTAAAGCACTATGAGATGATTTTAGAACAATATTTCTGTCCCTCACAGGAGCAGCAGGAACCTCTCCCTGTAGCACTATGATGAAATGATTTTAGAACAATAATCTGTCCCTCACAGGAGCAGCAGGATCCTCTCCCTATAGCACTATGAAATTATTTTAGAACAATAATCTGTCTCTCACAGGAACAGAAGGAACCTCTCCCTATAGCACTATGAGATGATTTTAGAACAATAATCTGTCCCTCACAGGAGCATCAGGAACCTCTCCCTTTAGCACCATGATGAGATGATTTTAGAACAATAATATGTCCCTCACATGTGCAGCAGGAACCTCTCCCTATAGCACTATAAGATGATTTTAGAACAACAATCTGTCCCTCACAGGAGCAGCAGGAACCTCTCCCTATAGCTCTATGCAATTATTTTAAAACAATAATCTGTCCCTCACAGGAGCAGCAGGAACCTCACCCTGTAGCACTATGATGAGATGATTTTAGAACAATAATCTGTCCCTCACAGGAGCAGGAGGAACCTCTCCCTATAGCAGTATGAGATGATTTTAGAACAATGATCTTTCCCTCACAGGAGCAGCAGTAACCTCTACCTGTAGCACTATGATGAGATGATTTTAGAACAATAATCTGTCCCTCACAGGAGCAGCAGGAACCTCTACCTCTAGCAGTATGAGATGATTTTAAAACAATAATCTGTCCCTCACAGGAGCAGCAGGAACCTCTACCTGTAGCACTATGATGACATATTTTAGAACAATAATCTGTCCCTCACAGGAGCAGCAGGAACCTCTCCCTATAGCACCATTAGATGATTTTAGAACAATAATCTGTCCCTCACAGGAGCAGAAGGAACCTCTCCCTGCAGCACTATGATGAGATAATTTTAGAACAATAATCTCTTTCTCACAGGAGCAGCAGGAACCTCTCCCTATAGCACTATGAGATGATTTTAGAACAATAATCTGTCCCTCACATAAGCAGCAGGAACCTCTTGCCCTATAGCACTATGAGATGATTTTAGAACAATAATCTGTCCCTCACAGGAGCAGCAGGAACCTCTCCCTATAGCACTATGAGATGGTTTTAGAACAATAATATGTCCCTCACTGGAGCAACAGGCACCTCTCCTTATAGCACTTTGAGATGATTTTAGAACAATATTATGTCCCTCACAGGAGCAGCAGGAACCTCTCCCTGTAGCAATATGATGAGATGGTTTTAGAACAATAATCTGTTCCTCACAGGAGCAGCAGGAACCTCTCCCTATAGCACTATGAGATGATTTTAGAACAATACTCTGTCCCTCACAGGAACAGCAGGAACCCCTCCCTGTAGCACTATAATGAAATGATTTTAGAACAGTAATCTGTCCCTCACAGGAGCAGCAGGAACCTCTCCCGATAGCACTATGAGATGATTTTAGAGCAATAATTTGTCCCTCATAGGAGCAGCAGGAACCTCTCCTTATAGCACTAAGAGATGATTTTAGAACAATAATCTGTCCCTCGCAGCACCAGTAAACTGTACCTAATCCAGTTTCAGATGGTTTTAGAACGCTAATCTTTCGCCTCCCGGCACCGCCAGGAACCTGTCTGTAATGCCGGATGAGATGATATTAGATTGGCAATCTATCCCTCACAGTACTAGTAAACTGTACCTAGTCCACTATCAGATGGTTTTAGAGCACTAAGCTTTCCACTCACAGCACCACCAGGAACCTGTCTGTAATACAGGATGAGATCATATTAGATAGGTAATCTATCCCTCACAGCACTAGTAAACTGTACCTAATCCAGTATCAGATGGTTTTAGAACGCTAAGCTTTCCCCTCACAGCACCGCCAGGAATCTGTCTGTAATGCAGGATGACATCATATTAGATCGGTAATCTATCCCTCACAGCGCTGGCAGCATGCTCTCCCTACACTAGCCTGAGACAATGTGTCACGCGGCATTTGTGACTCCAGGTCATATAGAGGATGGGTCACATGATGCACTGGACAATCACAGCCATGCCAATAGTAGTCATGGCTGTGATGGCTTCTAAGGGCAAAAGAGTGAAACGCTTGTTGATTGGCTGCCCTGCAGCTATTCAACAGGGCCAAAAATAGTCTGGGTCACATGATGCACTGGCCAATCATAGCCATGCCATTAGTAGGCATGGCTGTGATGGCTTCTAAGGGAAAACGAGTGAAACGCTTGTTGATTAGCTGCCCTGCAGCTATAGAAAAGGCGCAAAAAATACCCGAATACCGAACCCGGACTTTTTTAAAAATGTCTGGGTTCGGGTTCGGTGCATGGACAACCCAAAGTCCTGTACAAACCCGAACTTTACAGTCCGGGTTCACTCAACTCTACTGATGATCATTCCATTTGCTTCCTCTCACCCAATAAATAAATTTAAAATGCTAGCAACAACTTACAAAGCCCTCCACAACTCAGCCCCCTGCTACATCACTAAACTTGACAAACCAAATTGTTCTCTTGTCTCCTCACAAGACTTCTTGCTTTCCAGTTACCTAGTTACCTTCTCCCATGCTCACCTCAATGACTTCTCCAGAGCCTCTCCCTTCATCTGGAACACCTTACCCAAGTCTGTCCAACTACCCCTTACTTCATCCACCTTTAGGTGATCTCTGAAAACTCATCTCTTTAGAAAACCTATCCCTTCTCCACCTAACAATAAACTTGTATTTTCTCCATTAGCTCATCCCCCACAGTTATTACCTTTTGAATCAATTGACCCTCCCTTTTAAATGATAAGCTCTAATGAGCAGGGCCCTCTGATTATGCTTGTATTGAATAGTATTGTAACTGTACTGTCTGCTCTCATTTTGTGAAGCACTGCACAAACTAATGGCGCTATATACAGTAAATCCAGTATAATAGTAATAATAATTAACTGTTTGAATATGGTTCAAGAGGGCAATATTTTCATTATGAAGTTTAGATCAAGAACATGGGGACACTAGCAGGGATGGGTTCAAAGCTAATCTTAGAAAGTATAATTTTACTGAAGTTTGGAACAGCTTCCAGCAGAGGTGAATTCAAACATTCTTGGGACCAACACAGATCTATACTCAGATACAAAGGTTAAAAAAAATATGTCAACAATAAAAAAAAAATAGGATGAAAGAGGGACAGACTTGATGGGCCACTTGGTTTTTTTATGCCATCACTTTTCTATTTTTGTAAGTACATACCAACCAGTCATATTTCTGACAGTTCAGCTGATGTTTTCTAATTGGCTGTTTTGATTTGTTGCATGTTGCAAAATATCATTTTACTTTGAACAGCCTTTCTGAGTATGCCCTTATGTATTAGCTTTTATTATGTTCTCTGTCCATTAAAATTGTGACTATTCCTTCTTATTTCCATGAAAAGACATAAGAAATGGGATAATTTTTCATGTTATTTGTAAGCCTCTCCGAAGACCCATAGTGAGCTTAAACATTCCAATTATTCTTTTTTCTAACAAGGCATATTGTCTGCTTTTGTATCTAACTTGCCAAAGTAAAGAAATAAAAATGTTTCAAAAGTATGCAAATAAATTAGGGAATGCTACATGGTTCATCAGAATCCAGAAGGGAATTAGAAAACGAACAGCAGGCACAGCAGAGGATCTGATACAAATGAAATATACAATGACTGAGACATGTTGTCTCATTTACATTTGTTTCCTCAAGAGATCATAACTAATTAATACAAAACACAGCATAAAATGTAGTTATCCAGATTTTTCATGTTATGTCTTATTTAAAATGATAATGACTTTGTCAGTACTTCAAGTTTTTAAATTGGATGAATTAGTGAATGTAAGTGCCTATTAAATTGAAGGGCATTACCAAATCAAGTAGGATACTGTTTTGCTGAACAGTTCAGCAGACCACTACGCTTATGAAAGCTCATTACTCTTAAAAGCTTTTCAAATGTAGCTTTCTCAGTAGGGGTTACGTATCAAATGGCTTTTGCTGGAAAATTGACACTTCAGGGTTGCTTGCGAAATTATTAGAGATGTTACCGGTCGTTAACAGGCACTCAAGTGAATGGCCATTAACGATTGCTAATAGCTATTTCTGTTTTGCTTAAAATCCTTCTTGGCACACTTTTTTGTTGTGTTTTGTAAGACAATGTAGGTTATAGGTGTATCCCCTTTTGTGTATTGGGTGTTACCTGCCTATGTCTAATAAGTAGAAGTTACAAATAGAGTTTTCAATGATAAAAAGTTGCTAAAATACATAGGGATGTAAATATTACATTCTTACTCTGATATTGGTAAATGAGGAACATTTCTATTGTGTTGTTCATATGCTGCAAAACTGTGTACTTGAACGCTAAATACATTTTTCTTGACTGCTCTACCTCAGCCATGTTGTCTGACAACTGATGTACACTCTTCCTTTGCAAAATAAAGGCCAAGCCTTTCAGACATTTTCCACTGTACTTCTTAGGAGGTGAGAAAAGGTAGCTACCCCCAAATAAGTTATGAGACTTTAAAGGCAACTTAGAAAACAACCGAAGTGATTATAAAATATATATATATATATTAATAATAACACTTTTTATATAATCACTTCTGTTGTTTTCTAAGTTGCCTGTAAAGTCCCATAAACTTATTTGAAGGTAGCTGCCTTTTTTCTCATGTGATTTGGGGATGTTGGCAACTACTTCATGGCTTTCTCTGGTGGTTTTGTTAGATCTTAGGAGGTGAAAAACATCCTCAAGGGTCTACTATTATGGCAGCCAGGGAAGGATGGATTGAATGGACAGAGAACCAACACACTCTCATCTCTTAGCTCGGGTTCACACTACTGCGATCTCAGAGATCGCATGTGATTTGCACCCGCACCACAGGTGCCGATCACATGCGATCTCTGAGCAATGCAAGTTTAGCCATACAGTTGTATGGCTGAACTCGCATTAGATTTGCACCAAAAAAAGGTGCAGAAGCCTTTTTTCTCCCGCACTGGAATTGAATCGCACTCCAATGGTGAAGTACGTTTGGTTTATTGTTTAAAAGATTAAAAACTACAGCATTGTACAAAACATGCAATGCATTTTTCTACCTTGCATGTTTTGTACAATGCTGTAGTTTTTAATCTTTTAAACAATAAACCAAATGTACTTCACCACTGGAGTCCCCCCCCTCGCTATTTTTCCATTATTCATACCCCTGAAGCAAGCCAGCCATATGATCTCTGTTATGGGGATCATAACCATCCGGTGAGTGGGATGTGACACTCGTGTTCAGTGGAGGGATTGTCACTTGGTCCACCCAGCGGATTGTCATCCAGTTATTGGAACTGTGATACTGTTTGCACTATTTGAACTGTCTGCACTGAGTGAATTGTTTACGCTGAATGAATTGGTCTTTTATGGCATTCAGAGATCAATCAGTCCCCATGTTTTTCTGATGACATAATTAATTTGGAATATATTTCATTTATTTTATTTGATCACTGAGGATGAGACTACGAACTTAACATATGTGTTTTAATTTTTTGGGACTTTTACTCATTCATTTTCCATTTATCGCTGTCTATGAGACTATGGATTTCACTTCTGCGTTTTGAAATTTTCTATGCACTTCATGCACTTTATTTGTTTATATTGCACAATTTTTGCACTTGCTTATTATGCACTATTAGTGTGGAGCACGGTTTAATTATGTTTATCTTCAACACTATACCTGTGTCAAGATAGGCTCCTACACAGCTTCAGCTTTAGGTTCAGGAGCTGTGGCCTTAGCAGAGGTTGACTGCAGGGTGGAGATAGATGGCCTGGGCTAAGTCTGGTCGGTAACAAACCTCAGCGTTTTCGAAGTACCACAGCCTGGGGATATAGAAATCAGCCATTGCAGCTCCTGACTTCTCTGAGTTTTCAATCTTCTTGAGCTCCCTCTTATAGGTGGTCCTGAGGTTGCCAATTTTTCCCATACATATATATAGTCAGCTAGAGGGTAAATGGGTTTACAGAGTTCTGCCAGTTTCTCCAAAGCTTGCCGCTTCAATAATTTGTTGGAATACTCCTTCCTCTTCACCTTCCAGAGACAAGGTAGCTTACGGTACATTTCAATAAACTGGGTCAAGAACTCAGGAGCATAAAATTTCTCAGCCATCTTCTGTTAAAAAAGAACAAAAAACATTTATCACTCATGATGCCTGCAAGACACAACACAAGAGAAATAATTCAACTTATTCTGGCATACCCCTAGGATGGACCCAAGCAATATAGTCCATTAACCCCCCATCTAGGCCTCAATCCAAGAACTATAGCCCATTACCCCCCCCCCCCCCATCTAGACCTCAATCCAAGTAGTATAGCCTGTTAACCCCCCATCTAGGCCTCAATCCAAGCAGTATAGGCTACTACCCACCTATGCCTCAAGTTCAAATCGAACCTTTGCTATCTGCACAATTTTTCTCATTGCCAAAAGATCCTCCTCCACCCACAGATTGTACTTACGACAGTTCCATCAATCTGGCTTTATGCACTGCGCATACGTACAACTCCGCTCTCAGGTGCCTGATGAAGCTGGGGCGTGAATGGCTCTCCTATCCTCCATTGCGACACACTCTGCGGAACCTTCAGAGTGAATATGGCAGATTCAGGAAGTTGCAGCCAAGCCCACAGTGCTGGATCGTATCGGAAGGCCAAAGCTACACCGATGAGCAAGGCTGAGATGGTGGACATGGTGGGCATTCTAGAGAGGCATGACTACAATAGCAAATTGGCATATTATGAGAGGCCCAACAGCCGCAAAGACTATATATTGGAGAAAATTATCACATTTCTGAAGAAAGAACATGTCGTACAGCGATCGAAAGATCAAATCAGAAAATGATGGTTTCAGTTTCTAACAGGGTTAGACCCAGACATGATTCTACAGGTTCACCATCTAACCTCCAATGGAGAAATTTTACCACTAGACAGCTTGAAAGAAAAATGGCCCTCCATGACAATAAACTTCTGGAAATACTTCCAGATAAGACACTTTATACATTCTATCCAAAAAACAGGCGATCTTACACAACCCTGTTCTTTGTTTGACAAACTTTGCTCCAACAAAAACCCAATGCAACACACAATTTCCACCATCTATTCACTATTCTGGTCTAACACCCCTAGCAACACCGGAAGATTCTGTGCGGCATGGAATAGAGACCTAAAACTTAACATTTCAGAAGAGCAATGGATCCAGATTTATGAACACACACATAAAGGTTCCGTAAACGTCACCACCCAAGAAAATAACTTCTAACCCGCTGGTACCGAACACCTACTACACTCCAACATTTCAACTCCAACATAACCAACCTATGCTGGAGATGCAAACAAAGCCCGGGCAGCCTTCGTCATATCTGGTGGGAATGCGCAGGAATTACACCCTTCTGGGAAAAAATACACTTACAAATCAATCACATAACCTCACAAAACTTACACCTAAAACCTGAACAATTCCTGCTTCACCTGTGACCAACAAGAACTAAATCATACCGCAAATCACTCACCATGAATATGATTAATGCAGCTAAACTTTGTATTCCAAGAACCTGGGGAACCGCCAAAGTACCCTCCGTACAGGACTGGTACAAACAAATTGGAAAAATTGCAGGAATGGAAGAACCGATCGCCATATCCAATGACCCCCCAACAAAACATGCCAAAACCTTTGCAGAGCGGTACAGGTTTAAATACTTAAATGAATACCTGTCTATGATGAATAATCCACCACAATCTTAATTATAAAGAAATATAATTCACGCTCTTAGAATTCATTCAACAACAATATCTGCCATTCAATAACACCAAGTCCCCACATAAAATTACATTATACTCATACCCAAACCCCTGCCCTCCTTGGTCTTCTTTTTTTTTCTTCTCTCTTCTTTTTTGTCCCCCCTCCTTTCTTCTTTTTGCACATGACTGAGGTCGCATGTGCTGGTTGCATGTGAGCCTCAAAATTAACCAGAGGAAGAGATATACTACATTACAAGAATCATATAATTGAAGGTCATACAAAGGAAAAAGAGAACTTTATTAAAATTACCATCTACCGTCCCGTTATGTAAACCAACCCACACCCAAACTATTGTTGTTCTTTTTCTTTGTCCATCCGATTCTACGTATTTCATATACCATAATCAGTTGTTACTATATATAGTATATGACTTTACTGTAACTGGTTAGACCGAATATTCTTAACATGCCACTCAATGCGATGCCTTCATTTGTAAACCTCTTCTTATATTTGCAAAATATAGAATCTTTGATTGTTCCATCACTGTAAGTCCACAGTTATTCAATAAAAATCTTTCAGAAAAAAAAAAAGAAAAGAAAAGGATGGTCTAATCTTAAACACAGAGAACAAGATCAGCTGGAGAGAATCCATCATATCCTTCAAAAAAGTAAGCAATAGTTGTATGTAAGCAATATGTATATGTGTAAATTATGTGTATGGATATGTTCTTGGTAAAAGTAGCTAGAGAGAATTATAGCTGAGGTTTGAAACTGTTTGTATGACTTGGAATTCCAACTTTGAAGGCAAATCTAAAGCATATATGAAGAATATAATTTGTTTTTATAAATTGTTTTTACACATTCCTTTAGCTTTTGCACTTATATAGATATTATATAGATATTTTTTACTTTCAACAGGGAAACTTAATAAAAAAGTCACCACGCAAACCCCCGCAAGGGACGAAGCCCAGCAACGGAGGAATCAAGCCCACCTTCCACAAAAAAACGTAAGTGCAAAATCAGAAAACAAAAAAATTGCCACAGACAGGGGTGCTGCTAGGTGTGCAAAAGGCGGGGGCTTCAGGCCTAAATTAAGGGTTAAGTGTCACTTGCTGGATGGTGCCTGCCTCATCAGTGCCCATTAATACAGCCTTGCCAGTGCAGACATGGGTAGAGCAGAGCCCCATGCCCGTAGTCACACAAATGGCCACCTGCTATGATGGACATCAGGCATCCTGCATCCCATAGTAGCCGGGAAGGCAGCTGTAGGAGTTTACCAATGTTGCCACTTGTCAAGTCTTTGGCCCCTGGAAAATTACTTCATCTCCCCTTTTTTATGTTTTTTTGGCAGAAATTCCTCCAGAGTCGACTGTAGTGCAGTCAACTAGTGACCCACCAAGTTTCATTCAAAAACAAGTCCAAGGTTGGTCAACTATAAACATTTTGAAAAATGTATGTTAGAACCAGATGTGACTTTGGGGTGCCTAATGAATGTTTTATTTTCCTTTTTTATAGCAAATTGAGTCTGAAGAGCTCCCCCAAGGTGTGAGTTGTGAAGAGGTCCTTGACTCTGAAAAGGAAGAAGGTGTCAGTGAGCCAGTTTTTGTCCAAGTAAGGCAGATTGAGTGGAGAGAGTATCCAGTGTTGCAAGGAGCTGGAGAATATAAAGAAGGCTGCTACAGCTTTACAACATAGACTGCCGGATTGTGGGGACATGCTTGCAAAATTTTAATTTGCTCTTGGACTTGTGGCCTGTAGCCAACTGTTGGCTGTTTTTTTGTTTGAAATTTTGCATTTTTGTTGTTTCATTTTAGAAATCTTTTACACAGTTTAAAATGTGAAGGCTTTGTTAACTTCACTCAGTGTCTTGCAACTCCACTCCTCAAGGAGCAGTAACAGACCCTGTTTTCCACATTTAACTCAGTAGAAACGACTGTGCTAATTTGTATGGCATTGAAATAGCTAACATTCTCTGGCTCAAATCCCCAAAACAAGTTCTGTGTTTGTACCTTGAGGAGTGGAGTTGCTCAACACTGACCTAATGGCAAAGTGTGTAAACATGTGCTATATCCCATCACATCAAGTGTTGTGCAACCCCCCTTCCTCCAAACTAGAGTTGCTTGGAGAAAGGTGTGTTGCAGCACCTAAACGCATCAATTGATACCATCACGGGTTCAGAGCTGACACGTTTCTGGAGTGCCCCCCTTTATTAAATCTACTCAAGTTTTGATAAAGGGGGGCACCCCAGAAACGCATCAGTTCAGAACCCATGATGGTATCAACTGATGTGTTTTGCTGCTGTAACACCCCTTTCTCCAAGCAACTCTAGTTTGGAGAAAGGGGGTGTTGCAAGCTGCTTGCATTTTTTCTCAAAAAATTGTGGAGAATGCAGCAGCACAACACCACTTGGTTAATTTTGTAGGGTGCCAGGTTTATCGGTGTTCAAAAGAGCCAAAATCGATTGGCCAAGATACCAAATGAATTCTCCACCACCCTTCTGGCACAAGACAGTCTGTAGTTGAAGATCCTCTGCTCAGGCGTCAAGTTGCGCATTGGAGATGGCTTCATCAGAAGGTCTCCTAGAGCAAAGGCCTCATCTGCCACCAAAACAAAATTGAGGCCCTCCACATTTTGCTCTGCAGGTGGCAAGTTTAGGGTTCCATTCTGCAGCCGCTTGTAAAACTCTGTCTGCATAACGACTCCTCCGTCAGAGTTTCGGCCGTTCTTGCCAACATCCAAATACAGAAATTCATAATTCGCAGACACAACGGCAAGCATGACTATGCTGCAAAACCCCTTATAATTAAAATAATATGACCCAGAGTTGGCTGATGGCACAATCCTGACATGCGTCCCATCAATAGCACCCCCACAGTAGAGAAAATAGCATTGGTGCAAAAACTGGGCAGCAACTTCCTGCCATTGCTCTGGGTTGGAAGGAAACTGTGGAGAAAAGCAAAAACAATTACTACTTCAGCAAATAACATTGCAATTATATTTTAGACAAAAATGCTTTGGCAACATAAGGATAGAGCTAAAAGAGGATTTAAAGAGCAAAGTGTAAGGTGAACTTATCTACTTCCTCACCCCCCTCTGGTGGGGCAACTTTCAGGGGGGAGGAGGTAATGGGTAGATGTTTTGGACAGGTAACCCTCTCCAGTTCCATGAGAGCTTGCTACAGGAATAATGGTTGTTAGTTTGCCCACTCCCTCCTCTATTGCCAGCCCGGTGGGCAGGTAAGAAGTGTCATAATCCCAAGCTACATACACACTAAACAATTAGAATCGCATGTTCCCATTAATATTGAAACAAATAATATAATAGAAGGTCAAACCTAGGAGGTCAAATTAGGAGCTAATCAAGCAGGCCCTTGCACTACATGGTTTGGGTAATTATTAAGGAAATGTGACCCCAAAAGATGGAGAGTTTGTATGGGAGATTACATGTCAGGAGATACAGTATTTTGATAGGATGACTTTACATTTTTTTTGTGGGGAGGTGGAATTATTATGCCTCAGGCACTCTGCAGGATTTGAAACACACGAATAATGTTTGAAAAGTTTGCATTTTTTTGGGGGGGGGGGGGAGTAAGGCCCAAAATGTAGCTGACCAAAATCATTGTGAAGTTACCAGGCTGGGTGTGTATGGACACAGGATAACATGCTGGGGAGGTTAGTATAGGAAAATAGACGTGGAAAAAAGGAGCTGAAATACCTTAAAGCATGCATGAGGCCAAAGAGGACATTCACAGCATATTGTAATCTTGCCAATTATGTGTTCAAAAATTTAACATTAGCAAACACAAACACATAGAATGTGGTATTAACATGAAACCTACCTTAATATAGTCCTTCTGCAGCATCTGAATGTTGGCTGAGCAGGTTTCAGGAATATTGACTTCAAGAGCCTGGGGGGAGATCCCAATAGTGAACTTCGGGTCCTGGAGGCTTCTTCCTGTCGCCAGGTAACGCAAGGTGGCAATAAGCCTTTGCTCAGGGGTGATTGAAAGGCGCATGCACGTGTTCTTCTTCTTGATATAGGAGGACACCAATGCCAAGAGGTGGTTGAAGCAGGGATCCGTCATTCGGAGATAATTTCTCAAATCATCAGGATTATTCTCCTGTAGCTCCCTGAATAAAGACATATGACCTAATTGGTCACGATTAAGCAACCAATTTTTGGTCCAACAACTCCTCTTTCTCCTCCTCCTGCATTGGACACGGGTCCAAGCCATGACTCCTAGCCCAATAACAGCAAGATTTCTCTCTCTAGTTCTCAACATGGCTGGTTGATGAACGATCCGTTCAGTAACGATCTGAAAATCGCGAATCAACGCTCACCAAACTTCAGCTAACACCAAATTAGCAGAAGGAGCTCAAAGGGTGCAGCATGCAAAAAGAATGTCCTCTTTATACGCTCATTGTATGTCACTACATTTGGCTTTGTTGGCCAATTACTTGACTCACGTCAGTATGCTAGACAAAACCACGGACAGCCAATTTTGACAAAAGCTGGATGTGCGTTCGTCCCACAATCAGTGCGTGTGTACTAGGGATGGGCCAAAATGACCCCTGTTCCATTTGCACCAGAACTTTCAAACACAGCGAAAGTTCTGACCCGAATAATGAACCCCATTGGGACCCGAACGTCAAAAATCAAAAGTGCCCATTTTGAAGACTGATATGCAAGTAATTGGGCATACAATGTTATAGGAGTCCGGGCCCTGCCCTGGGGGACATGTATCAATGAAAAAAACGTTTTTAAAAAATAATTTTTAAATGAGCAGTGATTTTTTGATTTTTAAAGTGAAAGCATAAAATAAAAAATTCCTTCAAATATAGTGCCTGGGGGGGTCCCCTTAGTCTACTTGTAAAATGGCAGATCTGTACCATGTCTAGAATAATTGCATTTATAAAGCCAAAAAACATGACATTTTCCATGCAAGCTTCCTTTATTTTGCTCAGCAACAGCTGGGGAGCCAGTGTGCATGGTGATGCCACAATGTAGTGCACTGGGAACAAGATTAGAGATTTTTGGATAAATTCTGGTGGCACTTTGACTTTGGACAGAAGTAAAGGGTGCGGAAAAATTGGACTTTGGATGTCGGTGGTGCCTTCACACCATAACCCTATAGAGGTGCTCTTCATGAAAGCAAGAATTGGCCTTTCTGTAAATAAAAATGCAATGATATGCACCTGTCAAACAGGTGCAGAAAAATTGGTCTTTGGGTGTCCGTGGTGCCTTCCCACCGTAACCCTATAGAGGTACTCTTGATGAAAGCAAGAATTGGCCTTGCTGTAAAAAATTTGCAATGATATGCACCTGTCAAACAGGTGCAGAAAAATTGGTCTTTGGATGTCGGTAATGCCTTCCCACCGTAACCCTATAGAGGTACTCTTGATGAAATCAAGAATTGGCCTTTCTTTAAAAAATTGCAATGATATGCACCTGTCAAACAGGTGCAGAAAAATCGGTCTTTGGGCGTCGGTGGTGCTTTCCACCGTAACCCTATAGAGGTACTCTTGATAAAAGCGAGAATTGGCCTTACTGTAAAAAATTGCAATGCTATGCACCTGTCAAACAGGTGCTGAATAATTGGTCTTTGGGTGTTAATTGTGCCCATGAAACCTATACCCAAAACATTTTTCCGGCTGACATGACTGAACACCCTCAAAACTAGGCAGCCTCAAAGTCCTGCAGAGATTCCACATCCCAAAAACACTTAATCAGTGACATTGGCATCAGGGACTTCATAGCTGGTAATCCAGGACTGATTCATTTTGATTAGAGTTGAGCGAACCTCTGGAAGTTCGGGTTCTGCTGGTCCGTCCGAACTTCGGGACAAAGTCCGGGTCCGGGTCCGGACGGAACCCGAACGATCGCACGGACCCTGAAACAGGGCTTCAAGCCTGCCTGGTCGTCTTGGGCTTGAAGGTCTCCAAGCGAGTTGAGATTAGTTTTACTTAGTCAGGACCTAATGGTCGATACTTCAGGGACTACGGTTACAGTGACTAATTCACAAAAACCCTACACCTTAGAGACGTCCTGAAACTCCGACGGATCAAAACTCCCACAAGTCAGTACAGTCGGCCTTTTTACAAAACCCATATCCAAAGTACCCGTGTTAATTGTGGGTTTCTGGTTAATAAGTCGTGGACAAACTGTCCACGTATCGTAACGTTAAAAAATGTCATTCCGGTTAA
>BLSH010175074.1:45295-63692 GCA_018402905.1 Glandirana rugosa | reverse complement strand
AGGGGTGTACTCACTTTTGTGAGATACTGTCACGTACCTGACGGTGGAGTTTGTCTTGTGCAGGGAACAACCGCTCTTGCGCACCCGATTCAAGGACCCCTGGTAGTGGAGACAGAGGCCCGAGAGTGCGGGATGGCACGAGGGCTGGAGGGTCACCGATGATGTAGCGATGCTCCAGGAGACGTGCAGGTCGAAGGATGGTCGTTCAGGCTGGGTCGGCAACAGGCAGGCAGGAAGGTACAAAGGATCAGGCAAAAGAGTAGTCAAAGTCCAAGCAAGGTTCGTTAACGGGCGGGCAGCAGAGGTACAAGGGAGCAGACAATCGGATGGTCGTGGGTAGCCGGGGTCAGTGCAGGTAGCAGACAGCAGGTCAGGACAAGCCGGGTCAACAGGAGGCAAAACAACACAGGAACAGGTATCAGGAGCCGAGGCTTACAGGTCGGGAACGCTGTAGAGCGAGCAGCACTTGCTCTCAGAAATCTCCAGGTTTAAATAGGCCCATTTGGCGCCGTTTCCGGCGCGCGAACGCGCGCAAATGTGCGCACCACCGCGGAAATGCCCGGATTTGGCCAGTAATTGTTCCTTTCCTAACACCACGGCTCCTAGACCTGAGGATGAAGATGTGGAGGATGCCATCTTGACCCAGGTATAGTGTTGTTAAACATATTGTAAAGATAAAATACAATGATAATAACTAAACATTAATGGCCAAATATTTGAGCCTTAACACATTTGTTTCAATATCCTAGCACAGTTGTGACACACAGACTTTAAATAATTGTGCAGAACAGATGTGCACTGATTCACGGTTTCATTTAAAGTGACACACAGACTTTAAATAAGTTTGCAGAACAGATGTTCACTTATTCCCGGTTTCATTTAAAGTGACACACACATTTTACAGAACAGTGATATGGGTACTCCAGGCTTATTTATACTTTTTTGACACAGTTTGAAGATGATTTCAGAACAGTTCTATGGCCTCTAATGTTAATTAATACCTTTCAGACCCAGTTTTAAGATGATCCCCATTCACCTCCATTTTTGCTTTTTTATGTTTTTATTTTTTTTTTAAATATTTAAAGTTTTTTCCCTGTCCCCATTTCTTTGTAGGGCACTTGTCCCACCTTTACCCCCATTTTCCTTCCTTTTGCAGACCTCTAGGACCTTCCTGGACTTTTTTTTACAGCATTTTTAAAATTTTTCATTAAAATTACCAGAACCCCGGACCCGAACCCGGACTTTTTTTGAAAAGTCCGGGTCAGGGTCCCGGACACCCCAAAGTTCGGTACGGACCCAAACTTTACAGTCCGGGTTCGCTCAACTCTACTAGCAAGGCTGTATTAATGGGCACTGATGAATAAGTCAGCAGCCAGCAAAGTGACACTTATCCTTTAATTTAGGCCTGAATCCCCGGCCCTTTTGCCCACCTAGCAGCACCACTGTCTGTGGCTCAATTTGTATTTTTCTCATTTTGCACTTACGTTCTGGGCATGAAGGTGGCCTGGATTCCACCTCAGCTGATGGGCCAAGAGTGGGAGACTCACTTGGTCCCTTGCAGGGGTGGGCTGCTTGTTTTTTCTGTTTCCCTGTTGAAAAATAAAAAAAGAATATAAGTGCAAAAGCTAAAGGAATGTCTAAAAACAGTATCAAATTCTATTCTTCATATATGCTTTAGATTTAAATTCAAATTTGGAAGCCCAAGGCATACAAACAGTTTCAAAACTCACCTATAATTATCTCTAGCTACTTTTACCAAGAACACTTTTACTTTTTTCAAGGACTCGATGGATCTTGTGCAGCTGATCTTGTTCACGGTGTTTAAGATCCGGCCACCGTTTTCTCAGTTGATCTTTGGACCGCTGGACACCGTGTTTTCTGGACAGCCAACTGATGACCCGCTCTAATGTAATCCTTATGGCTGTTAGGCCTTTCATACTTTTCCTTCTTGCAGTCATAATCCTGCCCTTCCATAATGGTCACCATGTCGACCATCTCAGCCTTGGTCATGGGCGTGGCTTTGACCTTTCTATGTAATCCAGCACCACTGGACTGGCTGCTGCTTCTAGAATCTGCCATGTTTCCTTCCGATCCTTCCCCGATCATTCCATGGAGTTGGTATCAGAGGATAGGAAAGCCATTCGCGCCCCAGCTTCACGACGCACCTAAAAGCGGAGTTGAATGCATGCGCAGTGTATAAGGCCCGAACGCACGTTCGATGAAAGGGCCATAGATAGGAGCGTTGCGTGGAGAACAAACGTTTGGAAAAACGCTCATTATTTGGGATAACAAAGGTTAGACTGGAACTTCTATCATAGGTGGGGAGTGGCCTATTGAGGCCTAGATGGGGATTAATGGGCTATACTGCTTGGATTGAGGCCTAGATGGGGATTAATGGGCTATTCTACTTGGATTGAGGCCTAGATTGGGTCCAGCTTAGGGGTATGTCGGAAGAAGTTGCATTATGCTTTGTCTTGTGTCTTGCAGGCATAGTGAGTGATCATTTTTTTTCACATGAGTACCTACCGCAATTTATTGACCTATACCGTCAACTTCCATGTCTGTGGAACATCAAGACCAAGGAGTATTTTAACCGGGTCCAAAGGCGGGCAGATTTTTGAGAAACTGGCAGAGCTGTGCAAATAGATAAAGCCCAATGCAAATGTGAAGTACATCAGAGACAAAATTGCCAACACGTGGACCACATATGGGAGGGAGGTAAAAAAATCCAAGAATCCCAGAGGTCAGGAGCTGCAGTATCTGACGTATATGTGCCTAAGCTGTGGTACTTTGAGAGCCTGCAGTTTCTCAGAAACACATCTGAGGCCAGGCCATCTCTATCTACCCTGCCCTCTACCTCTACTGAGGCCACGTGTCACGTACCTGATGGTGGAGTCTGTCTTGTGCAGGGAACAACCGCTCTTGCGCACCCGATTCAAGGACCCCTGGTAGTGGAGACAGAAGCCCAAGAGTGCGGGATGGCACGAGGGCTGGAGGGTCACCGATGATGTAGCGATGCTCCAGGAGACGTGCAGGTCGAAGGATGGTCGTTCAGGCTGGGTCGGCAACAGGCAGGCAGGAAGGTACAAAGGATCAGGCAAAAGAGTAGTCAAAGTCCAAGCAAGGTTCGTTAACGGGCGGGCAGCAGAGGTACAAGGGAGCAGACAATCGGATGGTCGTGGGTAGCCGGGGTCGGTGCAGGTAGCAGACAGCAGGTCAGGACAAGCCGGGTCAACAGGAGGCAAAACAACACAGGAACAGGTATCAGGAGCCGAGGCTTACAGGTCGGGAACGCTGTAGAGCGAGCAGCACTTGCTCTCAGAAATCTCCAGGTTTAAATAGGCCCATTTGGCGCCGTTTCCGGCGCGCGAACGCGCGCAAATGTGCGCACCACCGCGGAAATGCCCGGATTTGGCCAGTAATTGTTCCTTTCCTAACACCACGGCTCCTAGACCTGAGGATGAAGATGTGGAGGAGGCCATCTTGACCCAGGTATAGTGTTGTTAAACATATTGTAAAGATAAAATACAATGATAATAACTAAACATTAATGGCCAAATATTTGAGCCTTAACACATTTGTTTCAATATCCTAGCACAGTTGTGGCCTAAACTAATTTTAAGAATAAATCCAAATGCTGGTGCCAGAATGCTAGTGTTTTGTATTTCTAATTATTCAATCAGCAACAGTCAGTAAATGTAAATTTATTTGGATTGATGACCCACACAAACAAAGATATTCTAATAATGCCACTTTTTTATACACAGGGAAGTGTCACAGAGACGGTGACTGAGGAGGAGGCAGCTGGCTCTTCCATAGTTTGTGAATCTCAAATCCCTCCCCTACACATTGGTCTTAAAAGGAAAAGAAAAACACATACTGTAGATGAGAGTGCTTCCTCATTCTTCCAGCAGGCCACAGCCATCCTCCAGAGGGACCTAGACCAGGAGGAATCATTTGCTGCCTTCAAAGGAAAGAGGGGGCTCATTATCGAAAACACCAAGCTGCATGATGAAGGGCCTCCACCTCCAACACCTAAACCATCTCACCAACCATCCCAACCACCACACCAGCATGCTGGCTAGTGGCAATTTGTTCTCCATGGCCCCCACCAACAGCCATGGTCTGGGGATTAGGGCCAATACCCCCATTGATGTATTTATTTATTTTTCTATATTTTGTTTTTTATTCTTTTAGTTAGTTTTTTCTTTAACACATTTTGATAATAACAAGCACTTTTTTTTCTGTTATATTTTATTTGCAGAAAAATTGCATTTCTAATTTAATTTATGTTCTTTATGCTTGAACATAAAGAAGAATGAAAATAACAATACTTGCCTATGTTTTTTGATTCAAATGACAGGTTTGAAGAAGGCAGTTGCATTAACCACTTGCGCTCACTGTGTTTGGGGAGGGCCAGGGAGTGGGTGCGGCGGCTTCGATTGCCGCCGGCTACCCGCGATGGCCCCCCCGGAGTGAAGGAACGGAGGTCCGTGTATGTAAACACGGACCTCCGTTCTGTGAAGGGGGAAGGGCTGTGATGACAGCCTTCCTGTATACGGAGGCTGTGACCACTTCCCTTCCCCAGCTAGGGCAGTCCCCACACAGTTAGAACACGCCCAGGGAACATAGTTAACCCTTAGAGCGCCCCCTGCAGGTTAACCCCTTCACTGCCAATGGCATTTACACAGTAATCAGTGCATTTGTATAGCACTGATCGCTGTATAAATGCCAATGGTCCCAAAAAAGTGTCAAAATGTTCCGCCATGTCCGCTGAAATATCGCAGTACCGCTAAAAATCGCAGATTGCCGCCATTACTAGTAAAAAATAAAAAAAATAAAAACCCCAAAAATGAATTCTCATCATCCGTAAACGCGACCACTTTTGCGCAAACCAATCAATAAACGCCGATTGTGATTTTTTTTATCGCAAATATGAGGAGAATATAAATCGGCCAAAAACGGTGAAAAAAAATGTTTTTTTATATTTTTTTTTGGATTTGTATTTTAGCAAAAAGTAAGAAATTTGGGTTTTTTTGCAAAATTGTCGCTCTCTTTTGGTGTTAATAGCGGCGATCAGAAATGACGCAGAGGTGATCAAATACCACCAAAAGAAAGCTCTGTTTGTGGGAAAAAAAGGACGCAAATTTTGTTTGGGTACAACGGCGCATAACCGCGCAATTTTCAGTTAAAGCGACGCAGTGCCGAATCGCAAAAAGGGCTCCGGTCCTAAAGCTCCTATCTGTATTTTATTCTCCTAAATCCTTCCGGGGCTGAAGTGGTTAAAAAGAAAAATTAGAACAATTAGCAAGGGACAAATAATACTTAAATTTTTTGGAATTACATTTCAGAGCTAATGATATTGGGGAAATGTTAAATAGAATAAAAGAGATTCAAAATAATGCACATTCTATTTTTATCACTACAGAACAACTGTATTTTATTACATTCATAACATGAGTACCACTAGCAATGCATCTTCATTATTATCCCATTGAAAAAGCTGCTAATGTGCGCTGCATTTCGCTATTTGAATTAATTGCCGATAGACGAATATGCATTGTGAAATTGGAATGTAGGTTTACATGAACGGACACTTCCGGCCGTTCCTGACTTCGGAGCATGCGTGTTTTGCAGGTACGACTTGTTGGACCAACTTCTCTGTACACACAGTACAACAGTCATATTACCGCTTGTTGTACAACCAAAGTTTTCTAGTCTGCTCATCCAACTTCTGTTGTATGACCGTCGCACATCGGCTGTTCTAATCGCGTGTACTAACGGTCGGATGATCGTACAACAAGTGGTTTTATATGACCGTCACACCGTGTGTATGAGGCTTTAGTTAGGATTAGGGATAGGTCATTATTTATTTTGTATTGCCATGCTGTGTTGCACAGTAAAGTTACATTTACCTTTGTAAGCCTGGTTTGAAGTTACTCAAGGGGTGCATGCTGGTTTTGGCGTATTCCAAAAGAACCTGGGTCTGTAATTGAACTATAGGGTAGGAAGTAATACTACTACAAGATGGTTAACTCAGAAAGTCAGGATGAGGAATGTAGTTTCTATGGGTAACCAAGCAAAGAAACAAGCTACAAGCAACCAATCATTAAGTATAATACCTGGTAAGGTTACAGGTCCTGCAGTAGTGAAAGGGCCAATGTTCTGGCTCCCTCCCTACAGTAACGGTTGGTATCCAATGGCAACCGTATCTGAACCTGCGTTATGGAGATCTACGACCTGATCATGAGGTACCAGAAGGAAAGAGTTGAGTAAGAACACGCACAAGGTGCTTTGTGCGACCCCATTCTGTTACTGGGAGTGAGGTAACAGAGATATGCTGGACTGGTAGAGTGGGCGCAGGCTCAGCACGTTCCTCCTAATGCAGACACACAAGTTACAGTGTGTAGTGACTTTGGACAAGACACTTTTCAGAGGAACTCTGTATGTTTATTACTGCACACAATGAAGGCGCATCTCCAAATCTCTTAGTTAATGTTAGTTTGTTCACCTGACGGCAGTCCCTGCCTGGTCCCAGGCATTGATGAGTGTGCTCCGCGTGAGAGTTACCCCATATGTGCGGGCAAAGATGACCACGCCCAACACCTGACCTAACTAATAAAATCATATTTCTTACCTGTGAATGAAAATTATAGATTTGAATATGCTGAGTAGTGGAAGGTTATACATTTAAGATTGTTGGTTAAAAATTGCATTAGTTACTGATGTGTATTTTGTCTGCTTACAGTTTATTTTCTCCTATATTAAAGATTGGTTCTTTTGCCACTCTGTAAACTGTGTGAAAACAGCATAGTATCAGTAGGACTTGATCTTTAAAGGAGAAGTTCAGCCAAAGCTTGTTTGGCTGTACCGCACAATCAAAGTCCCAAGAGAAAATTTATTGTGAATCATACCACGATGAACAAAGATACAGGCAGAGGTGACAACACAGCTCAAAAAAGGGTTAACGCGTTTCACGGCACTGTAGTCCGCTTAATCATAACCTATATTACTGAGCCAAACATAGTGAATATATCTAAAGTGTACACATGAAGGCAATAATTGCTAATTAGTGGCTCATTACAAAGACAGCATATTCATGAATCAAAAACAGGTGTGTACCATTAGTGATCATTATTGGTTGTATCAAACATCAAGACACCCATTAGAAGATACGGATAGAATAAAACCTCAATTGAGGTTTTATTCTATCTGTATTTTATTCTATCTGTATCTTCTAATGGGTGTCTTGATGTTTGACACACCTTCATGTGTACACTTTAGATATATTCACTATGTTTGGCTCAGCAATATAGGTTATGATTAAGCGGACTACAGAGCTGTGAAACGCGTTAACCTTTTTTTGAGCTGTGTTGTCACCTCTGCCTGTCACTTTGTTCATCGCGGTATGATTCACAGTAAATTTTCTCTTGGGACTTTGATTGTGCGGTCCATCTCTTCTCACTCATGATTACCTGGACTGGCAGCTGTTCAGACCTGCACCTAGCCTCAAGGATTACACATTATTCCACACCTGGAGCGGGCTCTCTACCTTCCTGCTCAGCTTGTTTGGCTGTACTTCTCCTATGGAACACAGGAGTGCAACCCATTTTGCACTCCTGTGACCCGTTTTCAGCAGAGAGTGGGCTGAAGTCTGCTGACGTCATAGAAGTTGGTCCAGGCACCACGTCATCACGACAATGATAGAGCCTGTTAGGAAAGATAGCCTAATCCGGTGTGTTTTGTGTGTTTGGCCAACTTCTGCAGTGGTGCGGTGCGTGCGTGGAAACTGCGCCAAACGGCTCTATTTAAGCCTGTGGGACCCAGTGGCAGGTGCTGTCCATTCTACAGTGTATTGTGTGCCTGTGAGCCTCAGCTTTGTTCCCGTTCCTTGCTGCTACCTGTTTTCCTGTTGACCCGGCCTGACCTGACCCGCTGATCTCCGCCTGCATCGACCCCGGCTTCCCACGACCATCCGAGTGCCTGATCCTCTTGTACTTCTGCTGCCCGCCTGATTACAAACCTTGCCTGAACTTGACCACTCTTTGCCTGACCCATCTGTACCGCACTGCCCGCCTGTTGCCGACCCAGCCTGCACGACCATCCCTCTGATCAGCACGACCACCTGGATCATCACATCATCACCAGTGACCATCCAGCCCTCATGTCATTCCACACTCTTGGACTTCTGTCTACTCTACCAGGGGTCCTTGAATCGGGTGCGCAAGAGCGGTTGTTCCCTGCACAAGACAGACTCCGCCGCCAGGATCGTGGCAGAGCCGCTAAAAGTCTGTGCTGCCGTTCCGCCAATCCACAGCTTAACTCTCCAATGAGTGAGCAGAGCAGAGAGCGCTAACTGACAGTCAATAGCTCTCTGTTCGGGGAGCTGTGAGAACTGAGCGATCAGTGGTGTTTGATCACTCGGTTCTCAGTGCAGAGGCATTGGGGGACAGATGCAGCATCGGACCGATGCTGCATGCACCGAGGTAAGTATAAAACTGCAAAAAAAGCCCAAACCCATGCTTCTCTTTTAACTACTTCAGCCCCGGAAGAATTTGCCCCCTTCCTGACCAGAGAACTTTTTGCGACATGGCACTGTGTTGCTTTAACTGACAATTGCGCGGTCGTGCGCCATTGTACTCAAACAAAATTGACGTCCCCACAAATAAAGCTTTCTTTTGGGGGTATTTGATTGCCTCTTTTTATTTTTTGCACTATAGACAAACAAAGAGTGACAATTTGGAAAAAAACATTTTTTTCACTTTTTTGCTATAATACATGTCCAAAAAAATATATAAAAAAACTAATTTATTCATCAGTTTAGGCCGATATATATTCTTCTACATATTTTTGGTATAAAAAAAAACCTGCAATAGGCGTACATTGATTGGATTGCACAAAAGTTATAGCGTTTACAAACTATGGGAATAGATTTACGGCATTTATATTATTTTTTACTAGTAATGGCGGCGATCTGCGATTTTTATCAGGACTGCGATATTGTGAGGGACAGATCGGACACTTTTGACACTTTTTTGGGGCCAATGACACTTATGCAGCGATCAGAGCTTTAAATAGACAATGATTACTGTATAAATGTCATTGGCAGGGAAGGGGTTAAACTCTAGGGAGCAATCAAGGGGTTAACTGTGTTCCCTCACTGTGTTATAACTGTGTGGGGGCTTGGCTGGCTGGGGCATGACAGATCTAATTGTTCCCAATTACAGGGAACAGTAGATCTGTGTCAAGTTCCCTGGCAGAATGGGGATCAGCCATGTTTACATCTGCAGAACCCCGTTATGCCTCTGTAACAGGCGATCGTGGGAGAGCCGACCTGCCACAGTACAAGTGCAGCGGCTGGTCAGCAAGTGGTTAAAGTCTAGGTACATGCAAAATGTATAACTTTGGGTGGACAGAGATGGGTTTCATCACCTACTGGTTTGTAACATTTAGGGACCCAGTCAGGGAAACATCTACCGGAGATCCTGGTTCCATCACTTCCCACAGACTTATTGTCTCACCAGTGGGCCTGTGTAAAGACTAGTAGTCTTGCAGTTAATGTATTATTTTTGATTAATGTAGATTTGATTCCTGAGTCAATTAACATCACCAGTTGATACCACAGTAAACCTACAGGTATGTATACTTTTGTTCAATATAAATAAGAGAAGCTTGAGAAATAACCTTAGGAGGATGATACGATTAGGTTTTTCCCATATTTCGACAATTTTTCCAGCATGCCTGTACCCATCAGAATTGCTTGAAGTGATGCTTGAATCTTTTTATTTTGCCCCAAAACTGATCTGCCTGGCTATCATAGTTTGTGAATGGAGTCTGCACTGTTATGGCATTGAGATTCATGATCCACCATCTTCACTGTCTACCATACTGTATGGCCTGCTTTTCGCTGTAAACACTCTGGTAGATAACCAAACTGGAAACAATAATATAAATTAAATTATTAAAGCAAAAATGTCTGTCTTAACTGAACTTGACATTTAAATTACAGCATTGAACATAACGGATGGAAGTAAAACTTTTAAAGATTTTACAAAAAAGTATGAAATAAATGAATTGCGCTGGTCCCAGCAAGGAGTCATTTTCAAGTGCTAGTTAGCAATAAATTCATTGTTTTAGAAATTAAGCATTTGTACTTGTTCTTCCAGCCTCTGAAAAATGCCACTATGGTTTTTACCTTTACAGGGGGTCTATGCTATTTCACACAGCATGGCCTGCAGTCTCCAAGAGCTGTAAATATATGTATCTAACTGAAGACATACGCTGCCTATTATCCTAACAGAACTAAAAAGACATGGGGAGGTTTCAAATCTTAAGGTAAATGTAGAAAGTCTGAAATATTAAACATCTCTGTTCCCCAGGGGGAGTTTAGGGCTCTTAGACCTATTTACTCATTTGAATGGAAACAGAAAGGCTTGAAATATCTGGGTATACAATTGCCCTCTTAGTGGAGGATTTGTATCAAGATAATTATATACCTCTTCTTAATAGGAATAAACAGGATTTGAATGGTTACCCTCTTGGCAGGCTACCCTGGATGGGCAGGATTAACATGATAAAAATGGTGACTCTCCCAAAGACCCTCTATGTATTCCAGGCTCTTCCGATAAACATACCAAGGGCCTACTTCAAAACTCTATTTATTTATTTGGAAACATTGAGGCCCCTGTGTTGCATATAAAGTGCTTGTTAGACCTAAATCAAATGTGCGACCAGCTTTCCCTGGTTTTGAGACCTATCATCAAGGCAGCAGTCCTGCTGAAAATAGTTAATTGGTCACATAGTCCCTCCTTTAAAAAGTGGGTACAATTGGAAGAGATGATAAGTGGAGCATCTTTAGATTAGGTTATATGGTTACCAAGTCAGTATAGA
Source organism: Glandirana rugosa (assembly GCA_018402905.1). Classification (NCBI taxonomy): domain Eukaryota; kingdom Metazoa; phylum Chordata; class Amphibia; order Anura; family Ranidae; genus Glandirana; species Glandirana rugosa. Next base: position 52,802 of record BLSH010175074.1, on the reverse strand, counting down.
GGTCTGTCCAAGGACTTAGCTTCCATTATAGTGGAAACTTTAAGAGCTTGGGATAAGTTACATAAAATTATGAAATGGCAGTATAATAGTCCTCTAATGCCACCCTCTGGTACAAACCTGGGAAAGAGAATAAAGCCTATTTAAATTGGACAACCTCAGACTGCCAGAAATTAAAGGATTTATTGAATGGGGAATGCTCTGTGTACATTACTAGAATTAAGAGCCAGATTTGGCTCTTCACAATGGGATGCTTGGAGATTTAGGCAACTTCAGCATTTTGTGGATTTATTACCAAGGCCCCTCTGCTCAATTTGTGAGTTTAACCCTATGGAAACACTAATGGAATGGGGAGGGCCAACTAAACATGGTGTCTCTAACATCTATAGGATGTTGGTGTCCTCCCTGGATCAGGGGGTTTCAAGCCTTTTGAGTGGATGGGAGCTTGAATTAGATCAACCTATCTTATAAGAGTCAAATTATAAAATCCTAGATTATTTATACTCCACCTCAATAGATATGAAGATAAAATAAATGTATTATAAATTGTTGAGTAGGTGGTATCATATTCCATTAAAATTACATAAAATCAACTCAGGGCTGCCATCAGAATGTTGGAGGGAATGTGGTGGTGTGGGAACCATACATGGCGGCACTGTCCAATTATCCAGTCATACTGGGAAAAAGTTTTAAATAGAATTAAAATGATAAGTAATTCTAAAATCAGGAAGGATCACTGGCAATGTTTATTTAATGCCTCTATTGAGTCAGAAAAAAAATATAAAAATGTCTATTATCCCATTTTTGTTGAACACAACAATGGTATTAATCCTGAAATACTGGAAGTCAAAGAAAACACAAACTATGTTGGAATGGTTTAGAGAAGCAAATAGAACCAGTTAAATAGAAGAGTTGATACATTTAAAAAAAGATTCCTATACTAGATGTCATGAACGCTTGAACAATTGGATTGAGCTTAAACAGTCTCTGGTTTATATAAAAGGTTTATATAAGAGGTTTATTGTAAATTGTAGGTAATGTAAATACAACGGAGTAGGGGAGTAGGCTCCCTTACTCTTTCCTCTCAATGATGAGCGCCCCCCCTCCCTCCTACTAGCCTCTCCTTCATGGTGTTGGGTAAAGGGATGGAAAGGAAAATGTATTAAGGATACACAAGATATATATTCACACTAAAATGAAATGGAGGTTTATTTATTCACTGTATGTAGAATGTCTATTATGGGCCTGAATTGGAATTAGGGAGGGAAGGTATAGGGGATGGGAAAGGGGATAGGTAAGGGAGAGAATAGGGAGAGGGAAGAAAGTTTTTCTAATTTTTTTCTTTGTTTCACATTACCCCACATGAAGAAGGAAAAGGGGTAAGGGGGTGAGGATAAGAAAGGTGAGGTATAGGAGTAAGGAACTGGTAACCACCAGATCTTTTTTGGTGAAGATTGGTAGAATCATATACATTCAGATTGGGGGAGACCTCTCCACTTGTCCCAATTCTCACTCTAAGGGAATGACTGTGGTAGCTACGATAAATGTACAGGGTTCTATAAATACACTTGTTTATATGTTTGGTATGGTCTTACTATTCATTGTGGTGTATACGAGGTTTAACTGTTCCTTTCGGATTGGCCTTCATAATGTATTTATTTGTAAATTATTTAAAATGAATAAAAGAATTAATATACAGAGCTGTAAATATATCTTTTTTTTACTATAAATAATATGCTCCTGGTCATCAGTGTATGGAGATGGAGAACCTGCTCTCCACTAGGCTGAAGGTCAGTCCATTTTTGGGGGAGAAGCTTGTATATAGCAGGGTTGGTTTTAGGTTTCAGGAGACTGCATTTGGCTTTTCTTGGTTAGGACATGTGTTAAAGGCCTTTGGTCTTGTGTAGATGGGCATATGCATCTTCTAGTATAGGTGAATCAACTTGGGTGTGTTCAGTGTACATGTACAAACATCTGCAAACTGTGAACTTAAAGCGATATTAAATTCTTGTTTTTTATTCTTTTAAATAACACACACGTTACACTTACCTTACCCAAGCAGACGCACACCCAAAGCTGTGGCTTGGCCCCATCCCCTCTGTCTCCTGATTGGCTCACAGGCTGTGGTTGACAGCAGTGGGAGCCAATGGCTGTCAGAAGCCAATCAGGAGTGTGAGTCCCCAAAGAGACAAGGCTCTTGTGGACATCCCTGGATTGAGAGGGGGCTCAGGTAAGTATTAAGGGGGCTGTAGGTAGTGCCTTAGAACAAATGCAATATCAAGCTTGTGAAGAGTACCCGAGTCATGATCTGAAAAGGCTAGCAGGATCCAAGGTTCAGAGATATTAGAAGAAGAGGATGCTTTTGGGATAAAACCACGTACTGTCCTAAGCTCCACTCTAGGTAAAAAACAATATGATTATCATCTTCCCTTAAAATTTGTCGTTCTGATACCCTTCTGCTTGATGCCATTGTGATCAGAAGCTCAGGTTCCACAAAGATGCCACTTCTGATGGTGCAAACGTCTGTCTGGATAAGGCTTCAAGGGCAATGGAGAGATCCCATAAGGGGAAGGTCTGTCTGACAGGTAGACGTATCTTCTTGACTACTCTGAAAAATTGAGCTACTAAAGGGTCTTCGGACCTCCTGTTATTGGTTGCAGCGGAAATTGCTGCTACCTGCACTTTTATGGTGCTCAGCCCTAGACCTAAGTGAAGGCCTGCCTGAAGGAAGTCCAGATATTGAGAGGAAGAGGGCACATCAGGATTGAAGTTCTTTCCAGTGGCAAAGAATTTAAACTTACTCCAGACTCTATCATACACACTGTTTGTTGAGGGCTTTGAGGAGCATCCTAAATATTGGAACCACTGCCTCTCAATATCCAGACGTGAAGGTTCAATCTGTGGGGGTTCAGATGAGTGTGATTTCCTTGAGACAGCAGAAAGGAATAGGAATCATTACCAGAGGCTGGACACTCAGGAATATTGCCATTGGGAACCATGGGTGTCTCTGCCAATATGGCAGGACTGTTGTCGTTGCTCTCGTTTCCATTGCCAGTCTTGAGAGAAATCTCAAGATAAGAGGCCGGAGGGGAAGGGCATAGGCTAGATTGCATGGACAAGGGCTTGACAGGGCATCTGTTGCTGCTACCCGAGGGTGAGGCAGACATGAAATACATTTTGGTAGCTTGGTATTGTTTGCTGTAGCAAAAAGGTCCACCTCGGAAGGCCCCACTGGTCCACAATCAAACTGAATATCTTCAGGTGTAGGGACCATTTGTTGGCCTCTAGGAATCTTCAGGATAGGAGATCTTCCCTTTTGTTTAAGTGGCTCGAAAGATAGACTGCTCTTAAGTCCTTTAGATTCCTCTCTGTCCAGATGATGATGAGTTGCACTTCCCTCAGCAAGGAGCTGCTATGGGTTCCTCCTTGGTGTTAAATGTATGATACAGTGGCTCTGTTGTCCATCTGAAAGAGAACTGTTTTGCCCTTGATCTGAGAGGCCAAGGCTATCAATGCAAGATATGCTGCCTGAATTTCCAGGATATTTGAGACAACGCCTACTGCGTTGAACGCCCATCTTCCCTGAACTGACACCTGGTTGCAGTGGGCCCCCCATCCTCATGCCCTGTCTTCTGTGGTAATTGTGGTCCATAAGGCATGCCTCAATGGATGTGGTTTTAGAAGCATCTTCCTATTTGTCCACCAGTGCAGGCCTGTCAGTAAAAAGGACTTTGCCAGTGTTCCTGGGCGTTTCCGGGTGGTGCGCGCGCCTCCGTGCGTGCTCGCGCGCTCCCGTACGCGTTCGCGCGCTCCCGTGCGCGTGCGCGCGCCTGTGCGCGCGCACGCGCCGGAAACGGCGCCAAATGGTGCCTATTTAAACCCTGGACATCTTGCACCAAGTTGCTGCTTGTTCTACAGCATTCCAGACCTGTGAGCCTCAGCTCCCTACCTGTTCCTGTGATTTCACCTGTTTCCTGTCTACCCGGCTTGCTTTGACCTGTTGTCCGCTACCTGCATCGACCCCGGCTATCCACGACCATCCGTTTGTCTACTCCTCTGTACCTCCGCTGCCCGCCCGTTAACGAACCTTTGCCTGAACTTGACGATCCGCTTGCCTAACCCTTTTTGTACCTTTCTGCCTGCACGTTGCCAACCCTGCTTGTACGACCATTCTCCTGTTTGCACGACCTGCTGGAATCTCACTACAACATCTGTGACCATCCAGCCCTCGTGCCATCCCGCACTCTCGGGCCTCTGTCTACACTACCAGGGGTCCTTGAATCGGGTGCGCAAGAGCGGTTGTTCCCTGCACAAGACAGACTCCACCGTCAGGTACGTAACAAGGCCCCTATGCATCAGATCTGTCACGTGTATGGATTGGGACAGCAAGTGTTTGTTTCATTGTCTCATAAATCCTAGTTGAAAATGCTTTAGGTGCCAGTGTGCCTATGGGACCATTGGAATACAGGAGGATTTAATGCCTATTAGGCTGAGACAGTTTGAGACTGTTAGGTGGGACCCTGTCTTCACTTTCTTCATTTTCTGAATGATCACTTTCACCTTCTGTGGTGGTATGGACACTGTCCTGCCCTTGGTATTGAATAAAGCGCCCAGATAAATCTTCTGCTGAGCTGGAGAAAGGTGACTCTTCTGATGATTCACCATCCAACTGTACTCTGCCAGTGTTGATAATAGAATCTTCCTGTGTTCTATCAGCTGGACTGGATCCCCGTTCCCGTAAAGGGGCCAGGATAGCAATCAGGACCTTTGTGAATACTCTGGGAGAAGCACAGAGACCGAAGGGTAGAACTGTAGATGGATCAGGCCGACTGCGAATCTCAGGTATCTTTGAAACGGTTGCAGAATGGGAATGTGTAAGTATGCATGCTGGAGATCCACCAATAACATCCAATCTCCTGGATGGACAGCTTGGATGATGGTTTGCAATGACTCCATTTTGAACCTTTTCAGAAGTATGTGGTGATTCAGTTTCTTTAGGTCTGTTACAGGTCACCAACCTCCACTCTTTTTGGGGACTAGGAAGAGGGTGGAGTAAAAACCCAAAAATCTCTCTGACTGAGGTACCGTCACCATCATCATATGAAGGAATTGAAGAAGCACCTCTGATTTCTGTGGAGATTTTGGTATCCCTGTAGGAACGAAGAGATCTTGTGGATGCTGGCCTAAGAATGCCCAGGAATGTCCGAACTGCACTGTTTGAGATAACCCAGGGATCCTTGCACTTTTTCATCCAAACCTTGGAGAAGTGCCTGAGTCTTGAACCTACTGAGATTGCCTGGGATGGTCTGGCATCAAAAGGAATTGGTGGAGTCCTGCAAGTTAGGCAAGGCCTTCTGTTTCTGTATTTTTAAAAAGGTGGATTGTGTACTCCTCCAACTTCTCCTTGGGTCCTTGCCCTGTCTGGGCTGCCTGTAGTCCCTGGCCCTGAACTGCTGAAACCTAGATGTTGATCCTTTGGGGGGTCTAATCCTCCTGTCTTGGGGAAGCAAGCCTAACTTTCCTCCTGTGGCTTTCTCTAATTTTTCTCCAAAAACTGCCTTTCCATCAAATGCTATCTTGCACCAATTTAGTTTGGATGCTATGTTGGCTGTCCATGGTTTTTACCACAATGCCCGCTTGTCCATTACGGCATGTAACATCAATGTTGAGGAGCATCTGATTGTATCAATTGCCTCCTCGCCAACAAAGTCTACTGAGAGCTTTAATTTGTTCAAGGCCTTGATTATATCCTCCTTAGGTATATCTTGCCAAATCATTGTCTCTATATTTTCAGTCCATGGCCGCAGGGCATTGGACACTGTTGTTAAGGCAATTGCTGGTTTGCAGGCATTACCCACCATTTGGCTCTTTTTAAGTCAAGGTCTATTTGTCTGTCTAAAGCATGGGTGCTCAACCTGTGGCCCTCCAGCAGTTGTGGAACTGCAAGTTCCATCATGCCTCAGTCTTTGGGAGTCATGTCTGTAACTGTCAGCCTTGCAATGCCTCATAGGACTTGTAGTTTTGCAACAGCTGGAGGACCACATGTTGAGCACCCATGGTCTAAAGGACCCTTAAATGAAGCTGAATCATCCATCGGTAAAGTGATATTTTTTGCTAAGCAAATTACCGCTGCGTCCACTTCTGGTGGGCCATCCAATATTGCGGATGTTTATTTCATATGCATGACATGGGCTTCCTCTAGGGGTGGGTGATGACACATCTGCTGCGTGCCTCCATATGTGCCTGTTGTTCCATCGGACATGCCTTCATGGCGGCAGTTTGTCCGCCGCCATTTCTCTGTCATGAGATCCTTGGTGATTCCCGCCATTGTGACGTGTGAGGAGTGGGATCTGGCCAGTGTCTGGGCTATTTAGCCTGGTTGCACCTCATACACAGCCACCATCCTTCTAGGCTGGACCTGGCTGTGGTTGTCCGGATTGTCACTGGTGATTAATGGCCGCAGGGTAACTACCATTTCCTGGGTTTCCACTACAATTTCTTGGGTCTGATCCCCGATACACTTCTCATTTATTCATGATGCGCTTTTTTAGGGGTTTTCTGGTAGCACTTTATTTTGCTGCACTTATTTCTGGTTTAGCATGTACCTGTTTTTCACTTATTTTCTTTTTTTCTTTTATGGATCTCGGTGGCCCTGGTAGTTGGTGCATCTGGGATTTTCTCACCATCAGTAATTACTTGTCACTTTGCTCATTTATCATACACGGTTTCAAAGATAATAATTATTTTTACCCACTATTAGTGTTGAGCGAACCCGGGCTGTAACGTTCGGGTCCGTACCGAACTTTTGGGTGTCCGGGACCTGGACCCGGACCCGGACATTTCAAAAAACGTTTGGGTTCGGTCCGGGGTTCTGCTATTTTACTCCACGTGTTGAGAAGCTTTAGGGCAGCCAATCAACAAGCGTTTCACTGGTTTGCCCTTAGAAGCCATCACAGCCATGCCTACTAATGGCATGGTTGTGATTGGCCAGTGCATCATGTGACCCAACCTCTTTATAAGCTGGAGTCACGTAGTGCTGCAGTCACATGCTCTTGGGTTAGTGTAGGGAGAGGAAGCTGACAGCATAAGGGAGAGAATAGAGACATTTTAAGATCTGATCCTGCATCCTGAGATAGATTACTTTACTACTGCTGTGCTGTTGCTCTGAGGACAGATAGCAGAAATTAGAGATTTCACATACAGTTGCAGATCAAACTCTGCATAAAACAACGATCGCTACGATCGTGCTCAACGATCAGATTGTTGGAGGAATTTGAGATTTCCAATGCTGCTGCTTTGAGTTGCAGATCAAATTCTGCATAAAACAATGATCGCCACGATCGTGCTCAACGATCAGATTGTTGGAGGAATTTGAGATTTCAAATACTGCTGCTTAGAGTTGGAGATTGCAGATTAAACTCTGTCTCTTAAACTAGACGTTGAGTTTCGTCGTCGTAACCTTTAGAGTTTAAGGAGGTTGTTAGACTAGCAACTCGTGCTAGCATCGCTA
>BLSH010175074.1:9266-25741 GCA_018402905.1 Glandirana rugosa | reverse complement strand
ACCCCCCCCCCCCCCCCCGTTACGGTTCGCACCAGAACGCCATTAAAATCAATGGGACTTGAACATGAAAAATCAAAAGTGCTCATTTTAAAAGCTTATATGCATGTTATTGCTCTAAAAAGTGTATGGGGACCCGGGTCCTGCCCTAGGGGACTTATATCAACGCAAAAGAAAGGTTTAAAATCGATCGTTTTTTCAGGAGCAGTGATTTTAATAATGCTTAAAGTGAAGCAATAAAAATGAAATATTCTACCACAGAAATTGCAGGGCTGCTAACCCCCCATCTCTCGCAAACCTGGAGATTCCCCTCCTACCTGGCTGACAATGAGGAGCTTAAATGCTCCCTACAAGTGGCCTAGGCCGAGTACTCTGAAGCGAATCAAACACATTTATCCTCCCCTAATTTATTTTGGGAAGCGGGGAAAGCTTTTCTCAGAGGGCGCATCATCTCGTTCGCGGCGCATTACAAAAAACGAACGCGAGCAAGTTATTTGCAAGCCAGTGAGGCTCTCCGCCAGGCGCACGACAAATTATCAATCTCTCGTACCCCAGCCAACGTCCAGGATTGGCAAGCAACTAAACAAACGTTTGACCACTGGTCTGCTAAACATGAAATTACCAAACACTCCTACTCGACGCTTATGTTTCACGACCATGGTAATAAAGCAGGCAAACTGCTAGCTAGACTCTGCACTAGACGCCACAATCCTACATTCATTGGGGCGCTGCGAGACCTGAATGGAAATGTTGTTAAGGGGCCCTCTGGGATTAGCTCTCTCCTTACCCGCTTCTACTCCTCCCTCTATGCGGAAGACCCCATCGACCCGGTAAGGGCCTCTGACCTCCTTGCAGGAATAGATCTTCCCTCCCTATCTCCTGATCAGCTGGAAAGACTAAATGCCCCCATCACCCTTGAAGACGTGTCTACCACAATTAAATCTCTTGCGTCCGGAAAATCCCCAGGACCGGATGGACTCTCTGCGGAGTTTTATAAACTCACAGCGGAGTTCATCCCGGTCACTCTTACCCAAGTTTTTAGTTCAATGTGGGCCCTACCTGCCCTCTGGGTCTTAGGCATATATCAAGCTGATTGCAAAAAAAGACAAAGACCCCCTCCTCCCTGGCTCCTACAGGCCCATCTCACTCATCAATGTTGATGCTAAACTCTTATCTAAAATACTAGCCTCTCGACTTGCGACACTTCTTCCCTCTTTGCTACACCATGCCCAATCAGGCTTTGTGCCGGGGCGCTCGGCCACCCTTAACATTCGCAAAGTCCTCATTGCTCTTGAATATGCCAAATCCCACCCAGACAGTGACACAGCCATTATATCACTCGATGCCGAAAAGGCCTTCGACAATATCAGCTTCTCTTGGCTTTTTATGGCTATGAGAGCATTTGGCATACAAGGCCCTTTTCTACAGCTAATACAGAAAATGTATGCTGCCCCCTCCGCGCGATTGGTCACTCCCAATTTTATGTCCCCAGACATTCGGCTCACAAAAGGTACTCGCCAGGGATCCCCCCTCTCCCCTTTACTTTTCAACTTGGCCCTCGAACCCCTCTCCAGGATTCTTAACTCCCCAAAAGGAATTAGTGGTATCACGGTTGGCAACCAAACTCTCAGGTCTGCACTTTTTGCTGACGATGTTCTTCTCTTTTCTTCGTCCCCTCCTAAAGATATAACAATTCTACAAGACTTGCTCGCAACTTTTCGAGCATGTTCGGGCCTCAGGATCAATTTAGAAAAGAGCGAGATCTTGCCCCTAAACCCTCGCCTTGCTAGAGCTTGGACAGAATCGTCCCCTTTTATGGTTGCTAAGCAGTATATAACGTATCTCGGTTTGCGTATTGGTAAGGAACCCTCCTCACTATACAACTTGAATTTCCCTCCAATTATAGACAAGATTGTTCGGGAGTTGGAAGCATGGGGGGCTCTCCCCCTCTCGCTCTTCGGGAGATGTCACCTTTTCAAGATGGTGTCCTTTGCCAGGCTACTCTACCCCCTCCAAACCTTACCTCTGTTGCTCAAGCACTCTGACATTAATAAGATTCAGAGGACCCTCAATACTTTTATATGGCAAGGAAAAAAACCCAGAATTGCACTTCAAAAACTTTGCCTACCGAAGAGCGAGGGAGGGGCGAGTCTCCCCAATATTAGATTCTATAACTTAGCATGCTTAATGAGACAAGCCTTAGACTGGCTGTCTGAACATTCTAGGTACTCTAACCTCATGTTGGAGGGAGCTCTGGTAAGTCCACTTAACATCCCGGCTGTCCTCCACTCCAAACTGAGCGTTTTACCTAGCGCTCTAAGGTCTAACCATATAATTAAGGACACTCTTATAGCCTGGCGGGAGGTGCGATGACTCCTGGGCCTACCTTGCAACATCTCGCAATACCTGCCTTTCTCGGGCAACCCCATGTTCCCCCCCTCCTTAGACACTGCAATCTTCTCTCAGTGGGCAGCCTTGGGACTGAAAAATGCATCCCAAATTATCAACCCGATACACAGAACTATTAAATCTTTTCCGGAATTTTTAGTTGAATTTCATATACCGAGGCACCAATCCTTCCACTACGCCCAACTAACGAGCTATCTCAAGTCTTGCTGCTCCACTCGCAATGACTCGTGCAAAAAGTCCTTTATTGACCTGCTAATTGCAAAGGGCCAATACTCTGTTTCGGATATATACTCCAACCTCATCATCCACCAAGCCTCTAAATACTCCCTAGCCCCCTTCCAGGCTTGGACACCAATACTGGACAACCAGGAGGCTCCCTCTCAAATCCTAGCAGGCTACCAAACAATCCGCAAGCTTATAATTTCCGAAAACTGGCAAGAAACCCAATTTAAAATAGCTCATCGAGCCTATCTTCCTTTCTACCGCAGCAATATGGACTCAACACAACTCATCTGCCCTTGGTGCTCGCTCAGGAGACCTACTCTATATCATAGACTATGGACCTGTCAAAAAGTCTCTGACTTCTGGGACAATGTAAAAGGATATATAGATTCAGTATGTTCCATTGATCTCCCCAAACACCCAATGCTATATCTCTTCAGTGCTCACTCATCACAAACCACGCCACAAGGACAAATGTTGGACCCCCTCCCACATTGGGTCCACATCTGTCTCCTGGCAGCCCGCAGGACTATACTCCTTTCCTGGATACAGACAGAACCGCCTCTCGTTGCCAAGGTGAAAAAAATCCCTGAAAGACCTCTTTCTCATAGAAAAGTTGGATGCTATCACACAAGACTGTAGACCCGCAAAACGTTTCTTTGTCAGATGGCGGAAATTTATTGAACACTCCTTTACTCAAGCTGAGATTTCAGACCTTATGCTTCCCTTCCGCCTCTCCAGTTGGTATCTACGAGCTGAGCTCACCAATACTCTAGGAAAACTGAAGGCGGATGGCCCACAAGTCAACAGCCCCACCCCAAAACCCCCTTGACTTTCCTATTTAACTTCTTGATCCATGGTAATACATCACTTCCATCCAAATCTTTAATGGTATACACTCATTCACCTCCCCTGCAGTTTAGGATTATAACTACCTTGTTCCACTCCTCAGGCAATGTTCATATACATACATTTTGCTGTCTTCTACTTCATTATATATCTTATCCAGGCCTTTATTACTTCAATTCATGTTTACGCTGATAGATGTATTTGCTTGTAGCCTTTTCTCTGACATTGTATATTATATTGACAAACAACTGTCCTTATACCAAGCGATGGCTTATTTCTGTATGTACCTTATTGTCAATATTCAATAAAGCTTTTTGAAAATCAAAAAAAAAAAAAAAGAAATATTCCTTTAAATATTTAAATATCAAGCCTGGGGGGTCCCCTTAGTCTGCCTGTAAAAGGGTGCACCTCTGTGATGTTTAGAACATAGCCAGAGCAAAATGAAATTTGCAAAGGAAAAATTGTCATTTATTATCGCGGCTGTAATGTATTGCCGGGAACCGGCAATATAGATAAAATCACTGAAAAAGCATTGCATTGCCCACACCCCCCAGTCCATACCAGGCCCTTCTGGTCTCGATTGTAAGGGGAACCCTGCTTCGAAATAAAAAAAAATTGTGTAGGGTTCCCCCCAAAGTCCATAACAGAACCTTCAGGTCTGGTATGTATTTTAAGGGGAACCCCGTGCCAAAATGTAAAAAAAATTACGTGGGGGTCCCCCCAAAATCCAAACCAGGCCCTTCAGGTCTGGCATGAAGTTTAAGGGGAACCCTGCACCAACTTTAAAAAAAAATGGCGTAGGGGTCCACCCAAAATCCAAACCAGACCCTTATCCAAGTATGCAGCCCTGGCATGGCAGGAGGGGGTGGGGATGAGTGAGCGCCCCCCGCCTCTTCGAACCATACCAGACCGCATGCCCTCAACATGGGGAGGATGCTTTGAGGTCACACCCAAAGCACCTTGTTTCCATGTTGATGGGGAGAAGGGCCTCATCCCCACAGCCCTTGCCGGTGGTTGTGGGGGTCTGCGGGCGGGGGGCTTATCGGAATCTGGAAGCCCCCTTTAATAAGGGGGCTCCCAGATCCCGACCTCCCTATGTGAATAGGTATGGTGTACATTGTACCCCTACCCATTCAGGAAAAAAGGAGTAAAGTGGTACAAAAAGCAAGAGGCAGTTTTTGACAAGTGCTTTATTGTGTAAAATAGCTCTTCTTTCTTCTTTCTTCCTCCATCTTCTCCTGCCCCGGTCCTTCTTCTGGTCTCCTGATTCTTCTTTCGGTCTTCTTCCTTCCTCTCTTCATCTTCAATCTTCATCTTCTTCCTTCTATTTTCACCGCCCCCCGCGCCCGCTGCTGCAGCCGTTATGGGGATGAGTCCAGTGACCAGTATGAGAGAGTGAGAGCGATAACACCAAATTTAACACACCTGCTCCTCATTCACACCTGAGACCTTGTTACACTAACAAGTTACATGACACCGGGGAGGGAAAAGGGTTGATTGGGCCCAATTTTTACATTTTCGCTTAGGGGTGTACTCACTTTTGTTGCCAGTTGTTTAGACATTAATGGCTGTGTGTTGAGTTATTTTGAGGGGACTCAGGGCAGTATTCCAACATGATAACGTCCCCAAACACACCTCCAAGACGACCACTGCCTTGCTAAAGAAGCTGGGGGTAAAGGTGATGGACTGGCCAAGTATGTCGCCAGACCTTAACCCTATTGAGCATCCGTGGGGCATCCTCAAATGGAGGTTGGAGGAGCGCAAGGTCTCTAACATTCATCAACTCCATGATGTCATCATGCAGAAGTGGAAGAGGACTCCAGTGGCAACCTGTGAAGCTCTAGTGAACTCCATACATAAGAGGGTTAAGGCAGTGCTGGAAAATAATGGTGCCCACACAAAATATTTACACTTTGGGCCCAATTTGGACATTTAAGATAGGGATGTACTCACTTTTGTTGCCAGTGGTTTAGACATTAATGGCTGTGTGTTGAGTTATTTTGAGAAGACAGCAAATTTACACTGTTATACAAGTTGCACACTCACTGCTTTACATTGTAGCAAAGTGTCATTTCTTCAATGTTGTCACATGAAAAGATATAATAAAATATTTACAAAAATGTGAGGGGTGCACTCACTTTTGTGAGATACTGTATATATATATATATATATATATATATATATATATATATACAGTCAGGTCCATAACTATTGGGACATCGACACAATTCTAATCTTTTTGGCTCTATACACCACCACAATGGATTTGAAATGTGCTTTAACTGCAGACTTTCAGCTTTAATTTGAGGGTATTTACATCCAAATCAGGTGAAAGGTGTAGGAAATACAACAGTTTGTATATGTGCCTCCCACTTTTTAAGGGACCAAAAGTAATGGGACAGATTAACAATCATAAATCAAACTTTCAATTTTTAATACTTGGTTGCAAATCCTTTTGCAGTCAATTACAGCCTGAAGTCTGGAATGCATAGACATCACCAGACGCTGGGTTTCATCCCTGGTGATGCTCTGCCAGGCCTCTACTGCAACTGTCTTCAGTTCCTGCTTGTTCTTGGGGTATTTTCCCTTCAGTTTTGTCTTCACCAAGTGAAATGCATGCTCAATTGGATTCAGGTCAGGTGATTGACTTGGCCATTGCATAATATTCCACTTCTTTCCCTTAAAAAAACTCTTTGGTTGCTTTTGCAGTATGCTTTGGGTCATTGTCCATCTGCACTGTGAAGCGCCGTCCAATGAGTTCTGAAGCATTTGGCTAAATATGAGCAGATAATATTGCCCAAAAAACCTCAGAATTCATCCTGCTGCTTTTGTTAGCAGTCACATCATCAATAAATACAAGAGAACCAGTTCCATTGGCAGCTATACATGCCCACGCCATGACACTACCACCACCATGCTTCACTGATGTGGTGGTATGCTTTGGATCATGAGCAGTTCCTTTCCTTCTCCATACTCTTCTCTTCCCATCACTCTGGTACAAGTTGATCTTGGTCTCATCTGTCCATAGGATGTTGTTCCAGAACTGTGAAGGTTTTTTTAGATGTTGTTTGGCAAACTCTAATCTGGCCTTCCTGATTTTGAGGCTCACCAATGGTTTACATCTTGTGGTGAACCCTCTGTATTCACTCAGGTGAAGTCTTCTCTTGATTGTTGACTTTGACACTCATACACCTACCTCCTGGAGAGTGTCCTTGATCTGGCCAACTGTTGCGAAGGGTGTTTTCTTCACCAGGGAAATCATTTTTTTGGTCATCCACCACAGTTGTTTTCCGTGGTCTCCCGGGTCTTTTGGTGTTGCTGACCTCACCGATGCGTTCTTTCTTTTTAAGGATGTTCCAAACAGTTGATTTGGCCCCACCTAATGTTTTTGCTATCTCTCTGATGGGTTTGTTTTGCTTTTTCAGCCTAATGATGGCTTGCTTCACTGATAGTAACAGCTCTTTGGATCTCATATTGAGAGTTGACAGCAACAGATTCCAAATGCAAATCGCACACTTGAAATGAACTCTGGACCTTTTATCTGCTCCTTGTAAATGGGATAATGAGGGAATAACACACCTGGCCATGGAACAGCTGAGCAGCCAATTGTCCCATTACTTTTGGTCCCTTAAAAAGTGGGATGCACATATATAAACTGTGGTAATTCCTAGACTGTTCACCTGATTTGGATGTAAATACCCTCAAATTAAAGCTGAAAGTCTGCAGTTAAAGCACACCTTGTTTGTTTCATTTCAAATCCTTTGTGGTGGTGTATAGAGCCAAAAAGATTAGAATTGTGTTGATGTCCCAATATTTATGGACCTGACTGTATATATATATATATATATATATATATATATATAGTATCTCACAAAAGTGGGTACACCCCTCACATTTTTGTAATTATTTTATTATATCTTTTCATGTGACAACACTGAAGAAATTACACTTTGCTACAATGTAAAGTAGTGAGTGTACATCTTGTATAACAGTGTAAATTTGCAGTCCCCTCAAAATAACTCAACACACAGCCATTAATGTCTAAGCCGCTGACAACTAAAGTGAGTCACCCCTAAGTGAAAATGTACAAGTTGGGCCCAAAGTGTCAATATTTTGCGTGGCCGCCATTATTTTCGAGCACTGCCTTAACCCTCTCGGGCATGGAGTTTGCCAGAGTTTCACAGGTTGCCACTGGAGTCCTTTTCCATTGCTCCATGATGACATCATGGAGCTGGTGGATGTTAGAGACCTTGCGCTCCTCCACCTTCCATTTGAGGATGGTCAATAGGGTTTATTTCTGGAGACATGCTTGGCCAGTCCATCACCTTTACCCTCAGTTCTTTAGCAAGGCAGTGGTCGTCTTGGAGGTGTGTTTGGGGTCGTTATCATGTTGGAAAACTGCTCTGCGGCCCAGTCTTTGAAGGGGGGATCATTCTCTGCTTCAGTATGTTACAGTACATGTTGGCATTCCCTCAATGAACTGTAGCTCCAAAGTTCCGGCAGCACTCATGCAGCCCCAGACCATGACATTCCCACCACCATGCTTATCTACAGGCAACACACACTTGTCTTAGTACTCCTCACCTTGTTGTCACCACACGCTTGGCACCATTTGAACCAAATAAGTTTATCTTGGTCTCATCAGACCACAGGTCATGGTTCCAGTAATCCATGTCCTTAGTCTGCTTGTCTTCAGCAAATTGTTTGTAGGCTCTCTTGTGCATCATCTTTAAAAGAGGCTTCCTTCTGGGATGACAGCCTTGCAGACCAATTTGATGCAGTGTATGGTCTGAGCACTGACAGGCTGACCCCCCACCCCTTCAACCTCTCTGCAGTAATCCTGACAACACTCATACGTCTAGTCGTCTACGTGCACTCAACTTCTTCGGTCGACCTTGGCGAGGCCTGTTCTGAGTGGAAGCTGTCCTGTTAAACCACTGTATTGTCTTGGCCACTGTGATGCAGCTCAGTTTCAGGGTCTTGACAATGTTCTTATAGTCTAGCCCATCTTTATGTAGAGCAACAATTCTTTTTTCAGATCCTCAGAGAGTTCTTTGCCATGAGGTGCCATGTTGAACTTCCAGTGACCAGTATAAGAGAGTGAGAGCGATAACACCAAATTTAACACACCTGTTCCTCATTCACACCTGAGACCTTGTAACACTAACAAATTACATGACACCGGGGAGGGAAAATGGCTGATTGGGTCCAATTTTTACATTTTCACTTAGGGGTGTACTCACTTTTGTTGCCAGCGGTTTAGACATTAATGGTTGTGTGTTGAGTTATTTTGAGGGGTCAGCAAGTTTACACTGTTATACCAGCTGTACAACTAACTACTTTACATTGTAGCAAAGTGTAATTTCTTCAGTATTGTCACATGAAAAGATATAATAAAATATTTACAAAAATGTGAGGGGTGTACTCACTTTTGTGAGATACTGTATATATTTTTTTCACTGCCTGAACGGATACTATATACTATACACTGAATTAGCTGTAAATAGTATACACTATTCTTGCACTGCCTACACTAACTGACTGTATACAGATTGCCCTATCTATCTATCTAGTATAGATTTCACTCTACACTAAACTGCCTGTACTAACTGACTGTATATAGATCACTCTATCTATCTATCTATCTATCTATCTATCTATCTATCTATCTATCTATCTATCTATCTATCTATCTATCTAATATTTTTGTCACAATAATCACTAGCTACACTGAACTGCCTGCTGCCGCTAGCTAAGCTCACTGTCTTTCTATCCATGTTATTCACACACTACTTCCCCACTGTACAAGCGGCTTTGTATAGTGTGGGACATGGATTGAGGCTGCTGAGCAGTGATTGGCTAAAGGCACCCTGCCTTTAGCCAATCATATCTCTCACAGCAGAGCGCTCGGTGATTGGCCAAAGCATGCAGGTCATGTACATGCCTTGGTCAATCAGCAGGCGGCATTTCCCCCGCCATTGGAATGCATTATGAGGCGAATGTCCCATAATGTACTTACATTCGACTCGAACAGCTGGCCCATCCCTAACCTACAACATAAAACAACAAATTTCCATGCAAAACAATGTACTGCTTTGGCATGCAAAATCTTGACATAATCCTACATCCAGGGAGGTTAATTTAGGTAACAATAAACAGCCTAGAGAACATAACAACATAACTATAAAAATAAACCAAAATGCAAGGGGCCAGGGTGGAAAGGACCCCCTGACCTGTTTTACCATGTTCAGTAAACTATACAGTCCAAATCTCCACATTTGCTCAATTTCCCACTGTCTATAAGTACCAACGTGTGGGAAGAAATAGAGAAAAAAAAAGGGGATAATCTTACCCAAAATGGGATGAAAAAGGAAAAATAAAAAAGCAAAAAGAGGGAGGGGAGTGGTGGGAAATGAGAGCCCCTGGGAATTCTCTCCTCGGCTGGTATTGGGGAGAGATAAGTCTTGTGAAGAGCGCCTGTGGAGAGGGGGGTAGATGAAGCGGGTGGAAAAAAGGCTTCAGCCGGGATGTGGGACACTGTTTTAGGTGAACTAAAGCCAAAAGCAGAATAAACAAAGAAAACTTTTCAGACCTCTTCTGTGAGCAGTTCCCATGAGAAACAATCTAAGATGTCTGGTAGTTAGGCAGGCCTGTCTCTGGAGCGATGCCGGTTCCTCCGGTCTCATGAGGTGACGGGGTGGCCCAGATGGGCGAGGGGTGGAAGGAAGTCTCAGCATGTTCTGGAATTCCAGGAGTCCTGGTTTCACTAGCATACCCTTGCCTGCTGTAATCGTTGTGGCTATATATGTGGTACCGATGTGGGGGATCGTTAGCTTGAAGGGGAACCCCCATCTATAGCGAATCCTCGCCGACTGTTGCACTGATGTGATCTCCTTCATTTTCCTCCTTTTGTCTAGGGTTGCGGGAGAGATGTCTGGATATATTTGTACTGTGGCCCCGTCCAGTTTTATATGGAGGGTGTTGCAGGAGGCTCATAGAATATCCTCCTTCACTAGATAGTCTTTCAGGCACATCACAATATCTCTAGGAGGCTTTTCAGGTGGTGGTTTAGGCCTCAAGGCTCTGTGGATCGTGTCGCAGGCAAAGCAGGCCACATTCTTGTCTGTAGGCAGGGAAAGAAAGCTTCTCTATGGTCTCATACCCTCGTACCCTAATGTTGTCCCTCCTATTGCGATTATACAGGTCTTCCACCTGGTTTTGTAGCAGGAGAATGGTGTCTGTAAGGCCCTTGTGATCTTTGCGCAGATCTACATAAGCCAGCTGTAGCTCATCGTGCTTGGTCTCCAACATGTCCATTCGGCCCCCTAGTGCTGCAATCTCCTGAGTGAGTGTATTGGTGGATTTGTGTAATTCTGCTTGGAATTTGTGGGCCAGTCTATCATACATGGTAGATAATCTATCCTCCAAATCGGCTTTAGTGAGGTGGGGAGAGTACTCACTCCGTTCTGGTGAGGTTGGTGGTGAGGCCTCTGTATCTGGAAGGCCCCCAGGAGCCTGAGTTGGCTGGACGCCATCTTGAGGCATTGCTGTCTGTTCCCGCACACAAAGTAGGTAGTTCGTTAGTAACCCTGGGAGGTGGGGTTCTTCTTGTTTTTCTTGGAAGACGGAAAGCACTATCTGGTCCCTTTTTTGCACTTTTTTTATGAAAGAAATCATGCTTAATCGCCCTGGGGAGTGTAAGGAACCATCCGGGGCCATTGGAAGGCCTATGCACTTAGCGTGTGCTCGCATCCATGCGCATTTACCTGTCATCTGTGACCAAGTCACAACCACTCAACCACCAAGTACATGACAGCAACGGACAACCACGTTTGAGTCTGCACTGGAGCCCTCTACCATGGAGGAACTGTGTGTTCATCTTGACGGCTTGACTCAAGTGGTGAAATATCTCCAGGAGGAATACACCTGCTTGGAAAGTCAAGTCCAGGACCTGGCCACACCAGCAGCAGCCGGTCCCAGCCAAGCCTCACCCCGCACCATTGTGACTCTTCCTATGGAGCCTAAGGTGCCCAGGGCCAAGCAGTTTATGGGGAACCGCAGGATGTTTTGGGTGTTTCGTAACTCCTGTGAGTTTTATTTTGCTTTGCAGCCCCGTAACTTTTCCCTGGAGGCGACCAAAGTGGGCCTCGTGATCTCACTCCTTCTGGATAAGCCTCAAGCCTGGGCTCACCACCTGCTGGAGCAGAAAGCCCCGGAGACCTTAAGTCTGGATCTGTTCTTTCATGCTATATAAGGATCCCCACCAGGCCGCAATGGCAGAAGCAGCACTTCATGCGCTCCAGCAGGGCCACCGTACAGCAGAGGAATATGTCTCAGAGTTCTGGTTATGGAGTGCCGATATGGCCTGGAATGCTGTGGCCCTCTGCTACCTGTTCAGGCTAGGGCTCTCTGAGTCGCTCAAGGATGAGATGGCTCACATCGGGGTTCCTCAGACCCTGCACATGCTGGTCAATTTGGCTATCCAGATTGACAGTCCCCTGTAAGAACGCAGAGTGGAGAGAGCTACTGCTTCCCTGCTGCCTACTCGGATGATGTCCAGCTATCTGGGATCCAGTCCAACCACAACCTCCTCTCTGCAGGACCACCTGGAGCCACTGCAGAATGGGCTCCCCCACCTTTCTCTTTCATCTGAAGAACGGCAGAGGCACATGACCCTCAACCTGTGTTTGTACTCGGGGGGTTCAGGACATCTGCTACGAAACTGCCCGCCAAGGCTGGTAAGGGCCCTACCACAGCGACAGGGGAAGTACTGTCCCTACCTGATGCCAAGTCCCACCTTGTCCTCTTAATCTCTCTACAGCTTCCCGGTGGAAGTATTCAAGTCTGAGCCATCCTGGATTTGGGGGCCTGTAGCTGTTTCGTGGACCTAACCTTTGCCACCCAACATCACATTCCGCTACGACCCAAGGACCATCAGATGGTCATCCTGCTGGTTGATGGATCAATTATAAAGTTCGGCACTGTGACCCACGAAACGCTCCCTCTACCTGCCAGGACGGCGGGGGGGGTCATACGGAATTCTTGCTGCTGGCCATTATCGCGTCCCCCTTATTCCCAATTATCCTCTGCCTACCCTGGCTCTGGGCCCACAGAATTGGAACACCGGAGAAGTGCAGTTTCGGTCTCACTACTGTCTCAGTCACTGCCTGCCGTAGTCTCCGAAGGATTCTTCAGCTAGTGTCTGCATGGACTCTGACCCAGATCTGGAATCCCGCTTAGCGGTCCCTTAAGCTTACCATGACTTCTTAGATGTCTTCAGTAAAAAGGGGGCTGATACCCTACCCCCGCACAGATTGTCCAATTGACCTGCTGCCAGGGGCTGAAGTCCAGATTTTCCCTCTGACGGAGGTGAAGTTAGTGGCTCTCAAAGCCTACCTGGATGAAAACTTCGAGAAGGGCTTTATCCGGCCCTCCAAGTCTCCTGCAGGAGTGGGGATATTCTTTGTGGAAAAAAAACGTTCGCTCAGGCCTTTTATTGATTATCGGGACCTCAAAAAGGTCACAATTAAAAACCGGTACCCGTTGCCCCTAGTTCGGGAACTTTTTCAAAGACTTGGATCGGCTGCCGTGTTCACCAAGTTAGACCTCTGCGGAGCCTATAACCTGATACGTATACGAGAGGGGGATAAATGGAAGACGGCCTTTAGGACTCGCTTTGGCCATTTTAGTCATGCTATTCGGGCTCTGCAACGCCCCAACGACCTTTCAGCATCTGATAAAAGATGTCTTCAGAGACTACGTTGACCTGTTTGTGGTCGTCTATCTTGATGACATCCTCATCTTCTCCCACTCCTTAGAGGAATATCGCAGGCATGTGAAATGCGTACTCAGCCACCTTCGGGAACACGGACTGTACGCAAAGGCAGAAAAGTGCGCCTTCGAATGTGTTCACATCTCCTTCCTGGGATTTCATGTTTCCACTAAGCGCACTACTATGGATCCTCAGAAGGTTACAGCCATCCTTGACTGGCCAGCTCCAGAAGATAAAAAAGGGGTGCAGCGCTTCGTAGGCTTCGCTAACTTTTACAGAAAGTTTATTCGGGAATTTACAGCAGTCATCTCTCCCATAACTTAGCTTACCAAGCAGAATGTCCACTTTGTCTGGACCGCTGAGGCACAGGCAGCCTTCCAGTCACTGAAAAAACTGTTCACCTCTGCATCCGTTCTCAAGCATCCTGACTCAGCACTGCCCTGCATCCTAGAAATGGATGCCTCGGAGACCGCAGTCGGGGCGGTCCTCTCTCAGAGACAGGGGCTCTCCACCCTAGAGAAATTATGACCTTGGGGACAGAGAGCTGCTGGCTATTAAGTCTGCCCTGGAAGAATGGCAGTATCTTCTAGAAGGAGCAGTGCACCCTGTGCTGGTCTTCACACACCACAAAAACCTGGAGTACCTGCAGACGGGCAAAAGGTTAAAACCTCGCCAGTCTCAATGGGCCTTATTCCTTTCCCTCTTCCAGCTCCATATTACATACAGGCCCGGGCCCAAGAACGTCAAGCCGGATGCCCTCTCCAGAATGTTTTTTGAGTCTGGGGAGATCCCCCCCTCCAGATACCATCCTGCCAGCTCACAGCTTCCTACTGGTCCAGGAGGACCTCCTAACATGGATAAGGCGGTCTCTAGCTGGCTCCACTGTGCCCTTGGACTCTTTGACTCTAAATTGTCTATAGAAGACGGGCTGTGGTGATCGGGTACCCAAATCTTCGTGCCTGAGGAGCTCCCTTAGAAGCATTAGGGCTCTGCCATGACAACAAATTAGCCGGACATTTTGGCAGCCGCAAAACAGTTGAGCTGTTATCCCCCACCTTTTGGTGGCCTCACATGAATGAGGACTGCAGAACCTATGTGGGTGCTTGTCCCACTTGTGCCCGGAACAAGACTGAAAGGACCAAGGCCTGGGGTCTGCTGAACCCATTACCTATCCCTGAACGTCCTTGGTTCCACATTTCCATGGATTTTATTGTTGAGTTGCCCCCATCCACGGGGTTTAATACCACCTGCGTAGTGGTAGACCATCTCACCAAGATGGCACACTTTATCTCTATGCAGGAAACCCCTCTGCAACAGAAACCAAGCCAAGATCTTCATCAAAGAAATTGTCCCGCTGCACGGCATTCCCAATAACATTGTGTCTGATCGGGGGTGCAATTTACGTCCCGAGTTTGGAGTTCTCTGTGCACCATCTTAGGAATAGAACTGGCATTTTCATCGGCCTACCACCCGCAATCAAATGGCCAGACAGAGAGGACCAACCAGACCCTCGAGCAATACCTCCGCTGCTACTCCTCATACTCCCAGGACGATTGGGTCTCTCTGCTGCCGTTAGCTGAGTTCGCCTATAATAACACAATCCGGGGGGCGTGGCCTGGCTATGGCTGAGTAAAGACACACTACCTCAGAGCTCCGGGTCCTCAACCAGCCATCCTGGCGTTTTAAAGACCAAAGACTCGGCATGTACTCCTCCAAAAAGTGGAAATCAAAGAAGGGCAACCCAGGAACGATTTCAAGCAAAACATCGAAAACCGGAGGGGAGATAATACACTACTTTTCCGGCTCTCAGACGGCTTCCCCTGCAGGAAAGATGGCGGCGCCATGCGGCCCACACAGTGAGGAACCAGACCCTGGGGCTTGGACGTCTTCCCCGGTGATATCGGCGGAGTCGGACTCATACGCCAACACCCCGGCTGACCTCCACCCCGAACCGTCCTGTTCCCAGCCACGTTCACCAGTCACCCGAATGGACAATGAAATTCGGGACCTGATCCGGGCTCTGCCGACGAAAACGGACATTGAATCCCTTCTAACCCGACTAGAAGAACAGCGGCCCAAGGACATGCAGGAAGTGAGAAACAAAGTGTCCTGCCTAGACACGAGAGTGACTGCGGGTGAAGCCTCACTAGAAGCCCTGGGACGCCGTGTGAAGGCCTTGGAAACTCTGCAGGACTCACATGTGGAGACTACCATCCAGCTCCAACTACAACAGGAGGCGATGGAGGACAGGAGCCGGAGGAACAACCTCCGGCTCCGGGGGCTGCCGGAGGCTACGGGAGCAGAGGACTTGGCTGTAACGGCCACCGCTATATTCCACTGCCTCCCAGATGCTGCTCTCCCTGAAGTCCTGGAGTACGACCGCATACATCGGGCCCTGGGTCCCAGATCGGAAGATTCCAACCGGCCAAGGGACGTTATATGCCGCCTGCACCTCTACACAAACAAAGAGAAGATCCTTAAAAAAGCATGGGAAACTGGAGAGGTGGACTTCGATGGGGCCAATATCAAGATCCTGCCGGACGTATCAAGAGCCACCCTACAAAGGAGAGCCATGTTGAGGCCAGTGTTGGAACTAGCCCGAACGGCTGGAGCCACGTACCGCTGGGGCTACCCCCTGTCGGTGACCTTTACCAAGGACCGCAAGCTGTTCACCCTCCATGCACCTGGAGAACTACCGGCACTCTTCCGGTTCCTGGCGGCGGATCCGATTCCGGTCCCGAACTGGCTGCGATTCCTGCCTCCCCCCACAGGTCGGCCCAGACTAGGGGGTCCCGGGAGGGGACTGAGCCCCAGGCCTCAGAGATCCAGAGGCCGCTCCCGGGCGACATCGCTGCCGGGGTCACGTGAGTCTTGAATCCCCTAGTTCCTTAAACCCTTCCCAGCAGCTTTTCAACGTCTGACCCGTCCCTACTACCTTATCCCCCCGTATAGGCTACTGTGTGCCCTCATCATATAGACAACACGGAGTGTGCACTATCCTCTCCCCCCCCAGGACCCTTACTTCCTGACTGGTCGCTGCTCTTTCAGCCGGACCTCCACTTGGACTGTGGGGCGCAGGGGGGACTCATACCCCCACCACATGTTGGCCTGGGCCAACTTTTCGACGACCCTTCCCAAATTCCTTGATCCCCTAAGTTCTGAGTGCACTGGGGCCGTCGCTACAGCGGGCCCTCGCCGGAGACCTAGAGACTCCGGACCCCGAGTC
>BLSH010174966.1:230140-243384 GCA_018402905.1 Glandirana rugosa | reverse complement strand
CACTTATGCAGCCAATAACACAGGTGGGGGCACTTTTGCAGCCAGTATCACAGGTGGGAGCACTTATGCAGCCAATAACACAGGTGGGGGCGCTTTTGCAGCCAATAACACAGGTGGGGGCACTTATGCAGCCAATAACACAGGTGGGGGCAGTTTGCAGCCAGTATCACAGGTGGGGGCACTTATGCAGCCAGAATCACAGGTGGGGCACTTATGCAGCCAGTATCACAGGTGGGGGCAGTTTGCAGCCAACATCACAGGTGGGGGCAGTTATGCAGCCAGTATCACAGGTGGGGCAGTTATGCAACCAGTATCACAGGCGGGGGCAGTTATGCAGCCAGTATCACAGGTGGAGGCAGTTATGCAGCCAATAACACAGGTGGGTGCAGTTATGCAGCCAATAACACAGGTGTGGGTGTAACATACAGTGTCTCCTCCGAATCCCCCCAGTCACTCTCCAGTGATGCCCACAAGCTGTGTTGGGTGCCACCCTGCTGTGAACACGGTTCCTCCTCCTCCTCATCATCATCCTCATCCTCCAGAACTGTGCCCTGGCTTGAAAATGTTTTATTTGGCCTATGCTGGTGCAGGAACCCGCCCTCCGAGCCACTTGTGAATGACTGGCCTGATAACCGTGGAAATTACCCCTCTTCCTCCTCCTCTTACATCCTCTTCCATCATCGCCCGAAGTGTTTCTTCAAGGAGGCATAGTAACGCTGATAACAGCGTCATAGGCACTGGCCATGTTGGTGGAGTACTTGAAACACCGCAATATGGTGCACAGGTCTCGCATGGAGGCCCACTCATTGGTGGTGAAGTGGTGCTGTTCCGCAGAGCGACTGACCCGTGTGTGCTGCAGCTAAAACTCCACTTTTGCCTGCTGTTGCTCGAACAGTCTTTCCAGCATGTGCAAGGTGGCGTTCCACCTTGTGGGCACGTCACATTGGAGGCGGTGAGCGGGAAGGCCGAAGTTCCGCTGCAGCGCAGACAGGCGAGCAGCAGCAGGGTGAGAACGCCGAAAGCATGCATAGACAGCCCGCACTTTCTGCAGCAGCTCTGACATATCCGGGTCGTTTTTTAGAAATTTCTGCACCACCTAGGCCCAGAGCTGCTATGAGATTTCACCCATTATCGCACACCACCAGGCCGGGCTTGAGGCTCAGTGGCAACAACCACTCATCGGTCTGTTTTTCAATGCCCGTCCACAGCTGCTGCGCAGTGTGGGGTTTATCCCCCAAACATATCAGTTTTAAAACAGCCTGCTGTCGTTTCCCCCTGGATGTGCTGAAGTTGGTGGTGAAGGTGTTACGCTGAGCGGATGTGGAGGTGGTAGAGGAGGAGGAAGCACAGTAGGAGGAGGAGGCAACAAAAGGCAAAGAGAAGTGCCTTGCAATCCTCGGTGGTGGAAAGACATGCGCCAAACGGCTAGCTGCCTCAGGCCCACCCGCCACTACATTTGCCCAGTGTGCAGTTAACGAGATATAGCGTCCCTGCCCGTGCTTAATGGTCCACATATCAGTGGTTATGTGGACCTTGCCACAGATGGCGTTGCGCAGTGCTCACTTGATCTAGTCCCTGGCTTGTTTGTACAGGGTTCGCCTGGAAAAGTAGTGGCGGCTGGGAACCACGTACTGTGGGACAGCCACCGCCATCAGGTTTTTAAAACTGTCCGTATCCACCAGATGGAATGACAGCATTTCCACGGCCAGGAATTTTGAAATGCTGGCATTCAGGGCCAGGGATCGCAGGTGGGTAGAGGGGTACTTCCTCTTTTTCTCCAGTGTTTGGGAGATGGAGAGCTGTAAGCTTCCATGGGACCGTGTGGAAATGCTTGGGGATGGTGGCGGATATGGTGGCGTTGCTGTCACATCATCTGTTTGCTGGGTGGCAGATGACACTGGCACTGTAGAGGTGGAGGAAGAGGCCGAGGCAGCAGCAGAAGAGGAAGCAGGAGGAGGCCGAGAACTTTCTTGGATTTTGAGGTACTTATTCCACTGCAGCTAGTGCTTTGAATTTAGATGCCTGATCATGCAGGTTGTGCTCAGGTTTAGAACATTTATGCCTCGCTTCAGGCTTTCATTGCACAGTGTGCAAACCACTCGTGTCTTGTCATCAGCACATTGTCTGAAGAACTTCCATGCCGGGGAACGCCTATGAGCTGCCTTTGGTGTGCTAGGTCCCTGGGTGCAGTAGGTAGTAGCAGGCGTACTGTCTAGCAGACGGTCACTCCGCTTTTGCAACCTGCTTCCTCTTTTGCTGTGCTGGTGCCTCTGTGCGACCACCACCTCTTCCTCCAAACTGCACACGTCACTCGCATGACCTTCATTTCATGTGGGGTCTAGGACCTCATCATCCTCCACATCATCTTCCACCCACCCTTCACCACTGCCCTCCTTGTCAGTCTGCACACTGTGGAAAGCCTCAGCATTTGACACCTGTGTTTCTTCATCATCAGAGACGTGCTGCGGTGGTGTTTTCATGTCCTCATCCTGCAACAGAAGTGGTTGGGCATCGGTGCACTCAATGTCTTCCCCTTCTGGGGCAGGGCTATGTGGATGGCTCACGGAAAGCACACCAGCAGAGTCATGAAAAAGCATAAGAGACTACTGCATAACTTGGGGCTCAGACTGCTCAGCTGATTTACAAGGGGCTGAGTTGAAAGATAGATGGCCATGGGGTTCAGGTGCCAACTCTGAGCTTTCATCAAGGGACCGGGTGGGAGACAATGTGAAGGAACTGGAGGCATTGTCAGCCACCCAATCTACTAGCGCCTGTACTTGTTCTGGCCACACCATTCGTTGAGCGACATTCGGGCCTACCATATAACGTTGAAGGTTCTGTCAGCTACTCTTGTGCGTGTAGCTGGAACAAATCGACCATGTCCTCTCCTTGCAACAGGCAGCACCAGCAGCACCAAGACCACATCCCTTATTTGACGCTCTCCTCATTCTGGACGCAAATGTACTATGTAGCACTATTTATTAATAATAAAAAAAGAATAATAAATTATTATTCTTTTTGTTTTAAACCAGCAATGTAGATGCACTTTTTATTTTTGTGCAAGAAATGCACCGCTGGCCGCAAATGTAGTATTTAAAATATATATATTTTTTTATACCAGCAATGTAGTCGCACTTTTTATTTTTGTGCAAGAAATGCACAGAAAGGTGCAAATGTACTATGTAGCACTATTTATTAATACTAAAAAAAAAAGAATAATAAATTATTATTCTTTTTTTTTTTAAAACAGCAACGTAGAGGCACTTTTTATTTTTGTGCAAGAATTGCACCGCTCACACCAGCAGCAGGAACCTCTCCCTACACCAGCATGAGATGATTTTAGAACAATAATCTATCCCTCATATTAGCAGCAGGAACCTCTCCCTATAGCAGTATGAGGTGATTTTAGAACGCTAATCTATCCCTCACACCAGCACCAGGAAGGAACCTCTCCCTATAGCAGTATGAGATGATTTTAGAACGCTAATCTATCCCTCACACCAGCACCAGGAAGGACCCTCACCCTATAGCAGTATGAGATGATTTTAGAACACTAATATATCCCTCACACCAGCAGCAGGAACCTCTCCCTATAGCAGTATGAGATGATTTTAGAACAATAATCTGTCCCTCACACCAGCAGCAGGAACCTCTCCCTATACCAGTATGAGATGATTTTAGAACAATAATCTGTCCCTCACAGCAGCAGCAGGAACCTCTCCCTATAGCAGTATGAGATGATTTTAGAACACTAATCTATCCCTCACACCAGCAGCAGAAACCTCTCCCTATAGCAGTATGAGATGATCTTATAACAGTAATCTGTCATTCACAGCAGAAGCAGGAACCTCTCCCTATAGCAGTATGAGATGATATTAGAACAATAATCTATCCCTCACAACAGCAGCAGGAACCTCTCCCTATAGCAGTATGAGATGATTTTAGAACACTAATCTGTCCCTCACACCAGCAGCAGGAACATCTCCCTATAGCAGTATGGGATGATTTTAGAACAGTAATCTGTCCCTCACACCAGCAGCAGTAACCTCTCCCTATAGCAGTATGAGATGATTTTAGAACAATAATCTGTCCCTCACACAGGCAGCAGGAACCTCTCCCTATAGCAGTATGAGATGATTTTAGAACACTAATCTGTCCCTCACACCAGCAGCAGGATCCTCTCCCTATAGCAGTATGAGATTATTTTAGAACAATAATTTGTCCCTCACAGTAGCAGCAGGAACCTCTCCCTATAGCAGTATGAAATTATTTTAGAACAATAATCTATCCCTCACACCAGCAGCAGGAGCCTCTCCCTATAGCAGTATGAGATGATTTTAGAACACTAATCTGCCCCTCACACCAGCAGCAGGAACCTCTCCCTATACCAGTATGAGATGATTTTAGAACACTAATCTGTCTCTCACTCCAGCAGCAGGAACCTCTCCCTATAGCAGTATGAGATGATTTTAGAACACTAATCTGTCCCTCACACCAGCAGCAAGAACCTCTCCCTATAGCAGTATGAGTTGATTTTAGAACAGTAATCTGTCCCTCACACCAGCAGCATACTGGAGGATACTGGAAGCCTGTGCTAGCATTTCTCCTGCGGTGTTGCTATCAGTATGTGAAGAGTGGGAGAAGAGAGTGGCATTGACAATCCAACACAATGGGCAGCACATTGAACACATTTTATAAGTGGTCAGAAACTTGTAAATAACTCATGAAAGAATACAGTTACGTTAAAACCAAGCACACCATTGTTTTTCTTGTGAAATTCCCAATAAGTTTGATGTGTCACATGACCCTCTTCCTATTGAAAAAACTAAAGTTGGATTCAAAATGGCCGACTTCAAAATGGCCACCATGGTCACCACCCATCTTTAAAAGTTTCCCCCCTCACATATATTAATGTGCCACAAACAGGAAGTTTATATCACCAACCATTCCCATTTTATTAAGGTGTATCCATATAAATGGCCCACCCTGTACATGCATCCCCTACAATGAATTTTTTGTTGACATACCAGCTAAGGCTCATTATGACCTAAAACAATGCAAAGCAGATCCTGTAGTCATCATCTCACAACATTGTGATTGCTCAGTTCATAGTAATGAAAGTGAACCCATTTAATGAACAGTTAATAGGCATAGTATAACAAACAGGAATTTGTAAAGATCCTTGTAATACACATAGTTTGCATGGAAAGTTTGTTTCTGTTTTTACAACAAAATTTGAACTACACTTTAAGAGAAAAATCATACAGTGACTGCTGAGCATTTAAAAATGAATGACATTCAGCCAGGAACAGAATATTTACTTTGGTTTATGAAATCATTTATAAAATCACTTCCTTATATCATGTACAGTTTGTAAGTACAGATAATGTAGATGGATTGTCATCTGATAAAAGCACTATTTGCTTGGCTAAAGCATAGTTTATAGCAGGATAATCTGTATTACTCCACATCAAATAGTATAGAATCCTGATTCCTGATGCATGTTAAACAGATTTGATATAGATTTTGTTGTCTTTCAAAACATCTGTTATCCTTAGGAAAGTTCAGCAATAAAACATTTGTTGGTATGCATACTGACTGTGCATGTTCCCTGTTTTTCATTGAATTATATTTCTTTTTTAGATTATTTTCCTAATAAAAGATAGAACTGCTGAAGGCAGACTGTTTACATGTTTACACCTTTATAATGAAATGCAATTGCTAAATAAGGAGAAGAACAACAGGCACTTTAGTAAGCAAGTTAACTGAAAATTTAGAAGATTAATCACACACGTTGCCATGTAAATAATGGCCAAATAACTAACAATTGTCAGATATTGATTCTGAAATTGAAGAGGCCCATCTGTTTGCCAGTTTAAACTACTGAGATTAATTGCATCATGAAAATAGATAAAATACCCAGCAAACACATGTAAAAGGTATTTAATAAATATTCTGAATCGCAGGACCATGGGAAATATGAGTACTTGTGTATTCATCAAAACAATGCAAGTGCTTGTTATCTAAGGTTAGGTAGGAGCACATCTGATTGGTTTGGCTTGAGCCAGGTTCAGCAAACCCTGTTAAGTCTATAGAAGGTAAAACTATATTTTTGGTTGTTTTCAAGGCTAATAGGTAAGCTATTGTTGGATGAGGATGAGCCAAATGTATCTGAGTTTAGTTCAAGGCAGGTTTGGCGAACATTACATATGTTTATGTGCAAAATCTGAACCCTATTGAATTCAATTGAATGTTAAAAATGAGTTCTGGCCATTTTATAGGCTAATAGGCAAGGGATTGTCAAAGAAATGACATGGGTCACAATTAAAAAAATAGGAATTGTCTTGGGCCACACATAAAATACACTAACAATAAGGATCGCTAATCAACAGAAAAAGTCAGACAGATCACAAGTTAACGATCACTGATTATAAGGCCTCATGCACACAGGACGTTTTTTGACTGTTTTTCAGCAGCTGTTTTCAGCTGCAGACGTTTTTTCTACAGTCAATAAACCCTCCACTATGTTATCCTATGTGTTCATGCACACACAGGCTGTTATGAACTGTTTTTAGCAGTGACCTTTTTGAGCTGTAAAAAATACCCCCAAGAGCTGAGGGTTTTTTTGGACTGTTTTCAGCTGTAAAAACGTTCAAATACTTAAAAACATCCAAAAATGCCCAAAAACGCTCAAAAACGTCAACGTTTTTGGACGTTTTAGACTAATTGAAAAAAAAAACCAAAACACAAAAAAAAAGCTGGCCCTTTAAAAACGAAAAAAATGTGAAAAAACGCGAAAAAACTGCGGTAATATAACGCTGGTAAAAGCTGAAAACATCCCTGATAAGCTACTGATGTTTTTTGGCTGTTTTTTTAAAAGTCCTGTGTGCATGAAGCCTAAAAGTAAAACAGAGCATCATAAAACTAGTGCAATATTTATATATATAAATTTAGGGTAATAGGTTGGATACCCCTGGCTTAAAGTGAAAAATTAAAAATGCCCGCTATCTTCTTACAAACAAAAAAAGGCAAAAACAATTTACAGCTTCAGCTGCTCCTGTCTGTAAATAAAGTGGCTGGGGATGGATTCCCTAATCTACAGTATACCAGACACTTATCTTTGATGAGGGTCTGGTACAGTTGTCAAAGAGGACCCCAGGCAAAGAAAAACAAAAAAAAGTAGGGTCCCCATGACATCTTTGACCAAATAAATCTATATTTAGTCAATGACATCACCCGGAAGATGTTGCCCCTTTGTTTAAATTAGCTGTCATCTGTGGGAGATGTTATTTGTCAATAAGCACTCATCAGGACCGGATGTTTCAGTGGTTGGCAGGTTTTTCATTCTTTCAGCAAGTTGCTGGGTACTGTTCATTGTAACTAGCGTAGATCTGCATCGCTGGACAACACAATTGACAATGGCTTTACACTGTGGGACTTTTTGATCCAAAGGATCTGGTTTAGAATTCAAGGGGGGCCCCACACTGTTTTTTTGTTCCTTGCATTTTTTACACCACCTGAAGGGTCTGGTATGAATTATAGGGGAATGCCACACCATTTTTTTCTGAACTATCCTGGCTACTTGTTTGCTAACTCCCATTGACAGTGGAAGAAAGAAGCTACCATATATTGCATATAGTAGTGGGATAAAAATAAAAATGTATGAAGTTCAGCTTCTGCACACTGGGTTGAAAGTCCAGCATTTAGACAGACACCCACACCCTAAGCTCATCCCTACTTAAAAAATAGCATTGGTAGTTGGCATGGGGGATATGTACTAGTGTAAAAATAAATAGCAAGTAAAGAATCCTTTCATGCAGCTTAAAGAGCAATAGTGAAAATACATAAATCCCTTAACTAACATGTTTGGGGGATGCTGTAAAGCTGCATGTAGTGTTAGGAAATAGTATGATGTAGTTCTTGGCAGTAATATGGTCACTAACTGTTCTGCGCAAACAAGTTGTATGCCTCATAACTCTTTAATCGCAGTATTTCTTGAGTCCTGGGATGAATTACCTTACCATGCCCATGCACAGAAGTCATATCATGTCAGACCAGCCAATTCAGATGGCCAAACACAGCAACAAAGGTGGAGCTCGTGGATGTTGCATCATTGGTAAGTGCAACAGGCATTAATTCCATTGTAAGAACCACTTTTACAGTTCAGTTAGGGAGGGAAACAGGGTGGATTTGTGACACAAAACAAACTGGAAGCTTTCATTTAAAGATACAATCCAAGAATTGCAGTTACTTTAGGAGGTGCTGCAGTGAACAAGTAAGGGGTCCTAAGGAATTTTTTACCAGTTCACTTTGTTAAGGGGCATCGAAGCCAGTATACAAAGACATTGCTTCTCAATCTCTTTACATGCTTTAAAGTAGCAATGTTGAGGTTATGAAACATGAACAATAGCAACTAAAAGAAGAAAAAAATATTTCAAATGTGTAAAAACATTGATGAGAACTACATTCACATGTTAAAACTCATGAATGTGTGTTTAGGCTGCTGATTGTTGGGGTAGCTAACTACTCATTGCACTGGTGCAGAATCATAATGGTGCCGAATGATTATTGGAAAATAAATATATGAAGAATAACAGGCTTAACAATAATAAAACATTCACCCAACTGTAGCATAACATTTTCAGGTGAAAACCCAAATTAGTGTAATTATTTTGTGAACAGGCTTGAACATTTGTTGGGGCTTGTATAGGCAAACTATATAAGCAAATTGCTATGTGTACAGGGGCTGGGATGATATTGTCCCAGGTACCGGCATCATCACACATTTTACCAGCTTTAGGCAGCATATTCGGACAGCTAGGGGACTTTTTCTAGTCCCCACATCAACCTGGTGACTTAGATTTGTCCAGCCCTGCTGTTTATTATATGACATACTTGTCATTATTAACCACTTAAGGACCGCCCCATGTACATATACTGCAGCAGGGTGGCCCCTAAGTGCAAAATCACGTGCCTATATGTGATTCCTTTCTTTGGCTCTGAGGCGTGCGCGGGGTGGGAGTCAATCAGCGGGTCCGGTGGACCCGATGTCCACTGGAGACCCGGTGAACCATTCGGAGAGAGGCAGAACGGTGGTCTGTAAATAAGGCAGATCACCATTCTACTAGTAAGAAAGACAGAGATCTTGTGTTTCTGCTAAGCAGGAACACAGAGCTCTGTCCTATTTCAGTTAAGCCATTCCACACACAGTAAGAAAGCACTCCCAGGGAACATAGTTAATCCTTTGATCGCCCCTGATGTTAACCCCTTCTCTACCAATGTCATTTATACAGTGACAGTGAATTTTTTTTAAAATAGATTTTATTGAAATTTTAGAATATACAAAAGTCATCAACAAAAGTCTCAACACAAAATATTCATTAGACATTGGTAATAAGGGCAAGTGAACAGTATGTAAATGCCAGTAGATTTGGTTGTGTAAAAATAACTGAAGAAGACAAGATGGATGAGATGTATATATGCGGGGGGTAGGGTGTGCCAGGAGAGGTCTGTACTTCACCTTAACACATTTGTTCTGGGTAACATATAGAGGGGGAGGGCATGGGGCGGGGGGACGATAGGGTGCTGCATACACAAATTGTATATAAGGGGGGTGTTCTCCATTGGGAGAGAGAGAGAGGTGGGAGTAAGTTTGGGGGTCAGTAGGAGATAGTTTTCCTTAGAGTGAAATGAGGTAAGAATGAGACCGAGTTGGGATATGGGAAGTTGCAGGATAGGGGAACTTGTGACATACCTATAGTGGTCTTGTAGAATTAGAATTAGTGGACAGTACTGTACCTGGGGAAAAACCTGGCCAGTATAGGGGTTCAAGGTAGTAGTGTTGGACTAGTGCGACACTTTCAGTGGATGGACCCCCAGGTGGTTTGGTAAAAGTATTATGTAATACAACATCATAGTACAATGGAATAAAGTGCACTATAAAAATTAAAGGTATAACTAAGGATTGTGAGTCATGGCACCTGGGAAGGTGTCTGTCTCAGGGTTCCTACTGATATAACCATTGTAGTCCATCATAGTAGTGGTACGGCGCCTTTTCTAAAAGTTCCAGTTCCTTAGGTGAGAGAGAGGCTTGCATAAAGTCTAGACACTTGTTGCGAAAGCGAGGATTGACAGGCGCTATTGACACATCTAGGGAAAGTCTTTCCATGTACAATAGCCAGAGTAGGTCTTTCTTTACTGCAGCTAGTGAGGGACCAGGTGGTTTAGTCCAGTCTAGTCAGTATGGTCTTACGGGCAGTCAGGAGAGTAGTTTGTATCCAAGGTGTGTGAGCTGAAAGTCGTGGGTTTGACAGGTCCAGTTGATATGCCGGGTCATAGTAGCCAAATAAAATTAGTTCCGGGGTCTTAGGGATTCGAATAAGCATAATATCTCAAATTAAATTTATAACTAGATGGATTGGATTAGAGGACAAGACCAGAATCGATGAGTTAGAGTTGGTTTGTCGTGGGAGCACCATGAGCAAGAGGTGGACTTTTGATCATCTTTTATTTTAATAAAAGGGATGAAGGCTCTGCGCAATAACTTTAATTGAGATTCCTTCCAGGATTTGCAGGGAGTATGTTGCATAACCATGATAAATCCAGATCGTATTTTGTCCGCTAGGCCTTCTATAGGAAAGTCTTTTATCCATTTAGATGCCGCGGTATCAATAGGTGGGAACATGTTTTTTTGTAGAAGGGGCTTGTAGATGTCCGAAATCGAGAATGAGCCTTTCGTGAGTAACTGGTCGATCAGGGAGGTTTGGAGGCATGGTAGAAGGCGTGAGAGGATGGTAGTTTGTATAAGATCATGAGGTCAACAAAGGGTATAGGTTTGCCCGTTTGGTCGTCATACAGCAAAGCTAGGTGCGATAATCCATGAGCTTCCCATATTTGGAAGGCATGACATTCCTGTGACGCAGAGGATTGCCTCTTATGGGCATATGTCGGGAGATATATGGTGGCAGTTTCTGGAGTTTCCTAGATTCTCTCCATGCTATGAAGGCATCTCTCAACAGGAGATTTTGTCGGAGATGAGTAGGAAGGTGTCTCCATTCTGTATGCAATAAGGCTGGTAGAGCCGATGGGGCAACCGTGCTTGATTCCAAAGGGACGTTAGAGTGGCGTGAGGTGTTGGCTATCCAATCTATACCTATACAAAGGAGACAAGCTATGTTATACAACCTAATGTGGGGTAAATTGATACCACTGTCGCTCCTGGGAGAGTATAGTCTTGCCAGTGCTATGTGAGGTTTTTTTCCTCCCAGAGGAATTTGGTGATGGAGGTGTTTAAATTTTGAATATCTTTGTGTTTGAGCAATATAGGCAGGGTTTGCATGGGGTATAATAGTCTGGCAAAACTCACCATCTTAAAAAGGTGGCATCTCCCCAGGAGTGACAGTGGTAGGTCCATCCACCGAGTTAGTTCCTGTGAGATTTTGGCGAATAAGGGAGGGTAATTTAGATAATAAAGGGAGGAGGGGGTCTTGCCAATCTGTATGCCCTGATAGGTGATATGTGAGGTCGCTATCGAAAAGGGAGTATGTAGTGCCAAGAGGGAGTATTTCACTCTTAGAATAGTTAATACGTAAGCCTGAGAAGTTGCGGAAATTATCAAATAATTCCTATGTCTGCGGCTGGATTTGATGTGAAGATGAGGACGTCATCTGCAAACAGAGCGGTGTGGAGTTTTTGGCTTCCCACACACACACCATGAAGGGGGGGCTGCAAACGTCAGGAATCTGGATAGAGGTTCAAGGGCTAGGTTGAATAGTAGAGGAGATAAAGGGCACCTCTGTCTCGTGCCTTTGAACAGCCGAAGCTCTGGACTTAGAGTTCCGGCCACCACTATCCTAGCTGTAGGGTTTGCATACATTTAGTGTAGCGTGTGGATGAAGGGGCCGTGAAAATTCAATGTGTTTAATACCAGAAAAAGCCAGTCAAAACTTACATTGTCAAAAGCCTTTTTGGCATCTAGGGTTATAATTCCTACGTCCATTTTGGGATGATTGTTGTCATATTCCAAAACCGCCATCACCTTTCGGATGTTTAGTGTCGCTGTTCTTCCTTTAACAAAACCGGATTGAGCAGGGTGAATTATAGAAAGAATGATTTCGGTCAGTCTGGTTGCTATTATTTTCAAAAGGTATTTGGCATCTAAATTCAAAAGGGAGATGAGGCGGTACGATCCTGGGGCTAGGGGGTCTTTTCCTTTTTTACTTAACAATTTTATTATGGCTTGGTTGTTAGTGGGCATGTATGGTCCTCCCTTCCAGATGTTATCGTATACTTTGAGGAGAAATGGGCTAAGTATGTTTTTTAGGACTTTGTAAAATTCGCCGGTGAAACCGTCGGGTCCAGGGGCCTTATTAGGAGACGTTTTTTGTATTGTGGCTAGAATTTCTTCTTGAGAGATTGGTGAATTAAGCATTTGAAGTTAATCTGAGGTAATTTTCTGCATTTTTAGAGAATTTAGAAAGCTACATGCTCCTTGCGTGTCTATTTTGTCTGGGGGAATAGTGAGAGGTGTAGAAATCAATCATGATTTGAGCTATCTTATGCGGGTCGGAATGGATTCGGCCTTGGCTGTCTCTCAGTGTGGAGATATGAGTTGGTGTACACCAACTGGCCAATAACTTGCCTGACTTGTTGCCGTATCTGTAGTACATAGCGTCCGTTTGTGATCTACGGGACAGTTCAAGGGTGTCTGCCCAGAGGTCGAAAGCCCGTTTAGCAGCTTGCCAACTATATCTATTGGCTGGGGTGTTGTTAGAGGCTAGGGCAAGTTGGGCCGACTTAAGTTGTGAGTAGTGTTGAGCGAACCCGGACTGTAACGTTCGGGTCCGTACCGAACTTTCGGGTGTCCGTGGCACGGACCCGGACCCGGACATTTCAAAAATCGTTCGGGTTACAGGCCCAGGCCCAGGCACGGTGCCTGTGGGCTTTCAAGCCATGCCTGGGCTTGCAATGTCAGGCCCAAGCGAGTTGTGATGAGTGTTGAATTCAGCCGGGTTGAACGGGATCGGAGATTGTTGTGGGGTCGGTTATCTATATCAACCGTTCGACGATTTGCCCGAAAGCTGGAGACCCGTCTGTGGGAACTTGACAGGGCATCTAGTGTTTGCCTGCGATACATGATGTCTATGCCGTTGTTCAGTCCGTTCAATAACCGGTCAACCACATGTGGTTGAGTATAGAGGTGTGACTCTCTGTCGGTTCCGGCTTAGGTAAGGCTGGGCGTATTC
>BLSH010174966.1:215425-228810 GCA_018402905.1 Glandirana rugosa | reverse complement strand
CTACTCCACATCCACTCCCGTTCCCATTTTTTAAATTTGATTTTAATTTATTTTCCCTCTCCCCATTTTTTGTAGGGCACTTGCCCTAGTTTGAAGATGATTTTAGAACAGTTATATGGCTTCTACCGTTAATTAATACTTTTCAGACACAGTTTGAAGATGATCCACATTCACCTCCATTTTTGCATTTTTTAAGTTTTTATTTTTTTAAAAATATTTAAAGTTATTTCCCTGTCCCCATTTTTTTGTAGGGCACTTGCCCTACCCTTACCCCCATTTTACTTCCTTTTGCAGCCCTCTGGGGCTTTCCAGGACTTTCCTACAGCCATTTTTGTGCCTAAAAGTTCGGGTCCCCATTGATTTCAATGGGGTTCGTTGTCCGTGCGATCGTTCGGGTTCCGTCCGGACCCGGACCCGGACTTTGTCCCGAAGTTCGGACGGACCAGCAGAACCCGAACTTCCAGGTGTTCGCTCAACTCTAGTTGTGAGCTAGCTAAACAGAATTTCGCCAATGTTTGTTTTTTAAAGGATGCGGCATAGGAGATTACCCTCCCTCTTAAGAAGACTTTACCCGCTTCCCAGAATAAATTGGGATTGGATAGGTGTTCTCGGTTAGTGGAAGGGTAATCTTTCCATGCAATGTGGATGTACTTGCGGAAATCCAGATTGTTGGAGAGGTGGGCTGGGAAGCACCACAGTCTCAGGTTTGGTGCAATGGTTTGGTCGGTTAGAGTGATGGATATCGGTGTATGATCGGATATGACCATTTCATGAATTTCTGAATTTGGCACTAATGGAATTAGGGGTTCAGTAGTGAAAAGATTCTATTCTGGATAGTACTTTGTGCGGGGGAGAGTAAAAAGCATATTCCCGCTCTATTGGATGATGCAACCTCCATATGTCAGTAAAGTTTAGGGAGTCCATGGTCTCTGCCAGTTGTGTAGCAGACTGTGGTTTGCTGGGGGTGGTGGGAAGAGGCGAGGGATATGATTTATCTTGTAGAATATGCATGAGGGAGTTGAAATCTCCCCCCCCACCACATGGGGGATGAGAGGGTCTTTCAGAAGGTGAGTAGAGATGGCTGTGAAAAAAGTAGAGCCTGGGTTGTTTGGAGCATATATGCAGGTAATATTTAAGTCCCTGCTTCCCCATCTAATATGGGCAGTGGCTATTCTGCCCTGGGCATCAGTGTCTGTGGATACAATTTCTCCCAAGAAGTTTTTATGAACCAGGATTAGAACTCCTGCTTTCCTTCCCACTGCTTCTGAACCTATAACTGTGCCCACCCACATTTTTTTCATGCACCTGAAGTCAGAGGAGGATAGGTGAGGCTCCTGAAGTAAGGCTATATCAGCCTGCAGACAATGAAGGTGTCGCAAATACTTTCATATGCTTATTAGGGGACCTGAGTCCTTTAACATTCCACAATATAATTTTCATGAAAAGGTGAGAAAAATGGGGTATGAAAGCAATGTCTTGTGTAACGTACGAGTTTGGGGATCAAGTTCTTTGTGCGATGATAAGGGTTTGTTTAGAGGGATTTTAGTTGTCGAATCGCATGTCAGAGGTTTTGCAGATTCAGTAAGGTGACAGGGAAGGGTATGCAGAAGGGGGGATGTAATAACAGAGTAGGGTAAGAGAAACATATTGCTAACATTTAGTAAGCTCAACATGTACTTCACTTTCTTCCACATGGTAGAACTGCCAGTATGCCTCCCTTAAGTACAGCCTCATCACACACGTGGAACTGTAGGTCCCTGTAGAAGATTTTGGGATGTGACCATAATAGATCCCAGGTGTATATGGTGTGAATGTACTTAGTTTTTGCGGGAGGCATCCCATGTGGAAATATAGAATGCATAACTCCATAACTAACATGGAATAGAGAAAACAACTATCTTGTTTGTGAGATCAGGTCGCTTTTGTCACTGGATAGTTAAACATCTAATTTGAAAGACAAACATAGTGAAAAAAGTCCTTGGAAGTTATCCAGATGTCCTGTTGAAAAGAGGGAGTGCCCCGATTCAAAAGGAGAGAGTCAGGGCAGAAGAATATATCATGTGGTGGGTTGCAGTTGCTTGCAAATAAAGCAGGAATAGATGGTATACTCATCTGTCTGATCCCGGATGAAGAGGGTCTCGGATAAGGTGTTGCATCCAGATCAGCTGCATCAGGTTGAGATGTCCATATGGTTAGAGCCGGTGGTCTTCAGCCATTTGGCAGAATCTTTCCTCGGGCTCCTTTGGTCCTGAGGGCGTTGGATGTGGAGGTCTTTGCTGGTCACAGAAGCATACGTTGATGGGTCCTGGGAGTGAAGGAAGCATTCGGCCTCGGACGGTCGTGGAAGGTCATCTGGTCGCCTGACGGTGCTTTAAGGTGGAGAACTGCTGGGAATGCTAGAGTGAACCTTATGTTTCACTTGAATAATTCCGAGCAGACGGTCTTGAAAGATTTTCTCTTTTTTGCCACCTCCGCCGAATAGTCGCGAAAATAAGGATTTTCGCTCCATCTATTTTTAGGGATTTAGATTGTCTGAATTTCTGCAGGATATTGTGCTTGTCTGCTTAATTCAGGTACTTTGCTATGGTTGGTCTTGGCGAGGTGCATTCCGTCCCAGGTGGGCCTAGTCTGTGCGCCCGTTCTACTTGAAAAGGCCCTTTAAGGCCCAGCGACTCCAGGATCTTAACAGCGCAGAAGTAGGGGAGAGCTGTAGGATGGATGGATTTAGGGACCCCAATGAACCTTAAATTGCTCTTCCTGGACCTGTTCTCGAGATCCTCTAGCTTCTCCACAATCAGCCTTATTTGGTCGTCCTGTGCATGGTCGGAGTCTTGTGTATGATATAGCTCCTCTTCTACGTGTGCTATGCGCTGCTCTGCTTCAGTGATTCTGGCCGCGTGTTCTTTGAGGTCTCTATGCAGCTGGGCCATGCCTGCCTGCAAGCCCTCCTCCACCGATGCTGCGATCGTGGGGGCTAGTAGCGATGAGCTCCGTGGTTCGAGTGTCCGTGTGGGAGGTTGGTGCGGGGGCTGCAGCTTCCATCTCCACTCCCTGTGTGGCCGCCATGACAGGTGGAGCGGCCTGCTCGGTCTCCTCCGGGGACCGCTGCATCACATATGCATACACACCAACAGGACATGGGAGCGCGCCTGTACGGGTGACCACCAGGGAAAGCGTTTCCCTGACAGGTCACTCGATGCGGAGGAGCAAGATTGCTGCCGAGGGACCCCAGAAGAGGAGGATTGGGGTCACTCTGTGCAAAACCGCTGCACAGAGCAGGTGAGTATAACATGTTTGTTATTTAAGAAAAAAATGGGAACCTTTAGTATCACCTTAAGCTACAGATTAAAGGGGTAGGAAGCCACTAATTACCTAGGAGTCTATTTATAAATAGTTTCAAAGAAGATTCTCACAA
This sequence comes from Glandirana rugosa, assembly GCA_018402905.1. Classification (NCBI taxonomy): domain Eukaryota; kingdom Metazoa; phylum Chordata; class Amphibia; order Anura; family Ranidae; genus Glandirana; species Glandirana rugosa. The sequence continues at coordinate 225,395 of BLSH010174966.1, read as the reverse complement.
CCTATACTCATCATTCATAACTGAATCCTGTTGGAAAAATATGTGAACCATGGGTAAAGGTTGTGTGAATTTTTGGGGAACACTTTACTTCAGTTCTACTAGAAACATACGACCACTCATTGACAAATTTCCTGGAGATTCCCATGGTCAATGAAGATTTTTTTTTTACATTCTCAGAATGCTGAACATATAAACCTTTCCAATATAGCATTACCAGTGTAATGTTTGGCCATCTTATAATCAGGATAAAAGGCTTATGGTATACATCTGGAAGAAATAATCCTGGAGCTCAACTGTTTTTCTGATTTTATCCTATCAAGTTAATACTGTACAGTTCACAGTGGCAGCACAACTTTGTAGCACAACCTGCTTCTTCTTCATACATACTATATTTGGTTAATGAAAAAGTATAAAAACAATTGCATCAGGAGAGATAACTAACATTTTCAGAAGGATATATCAGTAACAACAATATTTCCTTTTGAACATTTTCCCTTTAACCACTTGCCGCCCAGCTGCCATTGTTTTATGGCGGTAGGCCGGCTCTATTGCGCAAATCACCGCAGACTATAGGGGGCACACGCCCACTGCACGTCTCTGGAGCCGATGTGCATGGCCGGTTACCCGCGATCGCTCCTCACAGAGCCAGAACAGGGATCCGTTCATGTAAACAAACGGATCCCAATTCTGACAGGGTAGTGGAGAGAGATCTTCTGTTCCCAGTGATCGGGAGCAGCTTTCTCTCTCCATCCCCAGTCACTACACTCCCCCCACAGTTAGAAACACCTCCCTGGGGAACACTTAACCCCTTGACCGGCCCCTAGTGTTAAACCCTTCCCTGTCAATGACATTTATACAGTAATCAGTACTAATGTACTTAGCTCTGAGGAAAAGTGTCAAAAGTGTCCAATCTGTGCACCTCAATATCGCAGTCCCGCTAAAAATCGCAGATCGCCGACATTACTAGTACAAAAAAAATAATAATAAAAATGCCATAAATCTATTCCCATAGTTTGTAAATGCAATAACTTTTGAGCAACCCAATCAATATATGCCTATTGCGATTTTTTTTTTACCAAAAATATGTAGAAGAATATATATCGGCCTAAACTGAGGAATACATTTGTTTTTTTTTATATTTTTTTTTTGTGGATATTTATTATAGCAAAAATGTTTTTTTTTCAAAATCATCGCTCTTTGTTTGTTTATAGCACAAAAAATAAAAACCACAGAGGTGATAAAATACCACCAAAAGAAAGCTCTCTTTGTGGGAAAAAAAGGACGACGATTTTGTTTGGGTGCAACGTCGCACGATTGTCAGTTAAAGCGATGCAGTGCCGTATCACAAAAAGTGCTCTGGTCAGGAAAGGGGTAAATCCTTCCGGGGCTGAAGTGGTTAATGAATAACCTATATCAGGGGTATGCAATTAGCGGACCTCGAGATGTTGCAGAACTACAAGTCCCATGAGGCATAGCAAGACACTGACAGCCACAAGCATGACACCCAGAGGCAGAGGCATGATGAGACTTGTAGTTTTGCAACAGCTGGAGGTCCGCTAAGTGCATATCCCTGACCTATATATAATAATAATATAACATTTCAAAAAGATGCAGGTACATCAATAAATAAAGTCAATCAAACAGCAAAACACATGTCTGAACAGAGACTACTGCCATGCAAAATGGGTTTGTGAGTTAGTAAAAGAATGTACACACTGGGTAAAATTATCAAGACACTCGACACTTAGATCTCCCTATAACCTACAATATCTTACATATCTTGCAGTATAAAAGTTTTAGAGTCAGTCTCTTAAAGTTGAAATCTGACAAGTAAAGCCTCCCAAAAATTAATCTAAATGCTTAAATACTTAACTATCACATGGGCCTAGTCCCAATTATTCTTGCATCGTTATTGCAGAGGGTGAGGGTCCTTTTTTGGGTGCCCATCCCACCGTTTTGTGACATAGACACCATTCATTGCGTCCATAACTGGGATTCTCTCAAGGTCCTGTGCATTACATATCATCATGATCATAATCAATTTAAAAACATGTTTAAATTCTGGCCATCTATTGTCTTATATATTTTTTTATATATGTTATGGATGTTCAACATATGCAATGTTTTCTATTGTTATTTGAGACTCATCAGCCCGTTATTATTAGTTTTACTCTGCTCCCTATTAGCCCCTCCCCTGGCACCTCCCTTTATATTGTGCACACGTTTCCTCTATTGTAATGTTTGTCATGCTTGAAAAAGGAGTGTGGCTGCCATACCATCCGTAGCACCCAATGCTCAGGAAACGTTTTGCATTTTCAGTGATGTCATCCCTCCCGCCACTGAGTTCCTGCTATCCAAGCCTCACTCTGCTTCCCCTACACACGCCTGTGTTTTCACCATCATAGGAAGCCGCAGAGCAAACCATACAGTGTCTGACTCAGCAGAGGAGTGGGTCTGCAGTCACACTGATGACAATCTCTTTACCTTGATCTGCCTATTACCCTCTTCCTAACTGTGAGTTGCCACTTGGAAGTTTTCCAATAAATGTTTTGTCAATTCTACACTTAGAGGCGCCTCTCTCTTTGTTTTGTTTCAGCTATCTTGAACCTGGCTTCAGTTTGACTATGAGGCTGCCCTTTGTCTGTGGATTTTATATGGACTAGACACGGACTATCGTACTGTCTGATCACATACTTTTTAAGTTGTTTTTTAGGCTGTTTTTACCATAAGCTTACTCTTATGGTCACTGCAATATATCCTTTATCCTAGGTGTTTAGGGTACCTGGGTTGTGCACCTATTCCTTGTTTAACATCAATGGTGTTTACTCCTGGAAGAGGTATTGTGTACGATCACCTTGATGGCAAGTTAACTGCTAAAGGACTACCCGCCCGCATTGTACTGTGGATGGGTAGACCCTACAGACACAGTGACAATGTGCACGCCCACTCACCCCCCACCCCTGTGCCATCTTCCGCTGTGATTGGACACAGCAGGACTTTGTCAGCAGATCCCAGCCAATATTTCATGGCTGAGATCTGCTGATTGGCTATGTTCAATCACAGCACAGACCTCTGTGTTAACAAACAACACAAAGCTCTGTATGGAGGGAATGATCTCTTTATTCCTTAGATTTTAGTTAAATGCACCACATAACACACACATTAACACTTGAAAAGAAACAAAAGAATTGCACTCTTATATCATAAATTACATATAATAAATCATTATAGTGAATAAACAAATAAATCTTAATGTGAATTATAATAAGTCTATGTATAGATCCCACACGTGAATAACATCCTCAGTGAGTATAGGAAAGGTTCCTCTCCACTCGCATGCAGACACACAATGCACTTGACCCCTATTACATATGTCATAGATGCCAAGATGCCATACATGAGGTCACAAGAATGAATCCAGAATGCTGCACTCATCCATTCAATATAAAGGTACACAGCGTGTTCAAAGCTCCAGTTTTGCCACATAGAGAGGGAGAGGAAAAACGCTCTCATGGTGCAGTAATTCAAATAATTTATTTTAAAAAAAAGGTTGTATTGCACTTACTTCAAAGAAGACAAGGATCGGCATGTATTGTATAGGAATCGCCGGTTAGCGCTCCACCTACGTTCCAGCTGACTGGAAATAACGCATCTCAAACACCACCCAATGCCGTTTCGTCAGCCTATGTCTGACGTCTTCAGGGGTTACTTGTTAGACACACACTTAACCCTTTAATTACCCTGAGATGTTAACCCCTTCCCAGACAGTGTCATTAGTACAGTGACAGTGTATATTATTAGCACTGATCACTGCATTAGTGTCACTGGAGATGTCAGTGTCAGTTAGTCACTTCCTAGCCAGCGTCAGTGAGTGTCAGATTGCCCACAGCACTATCACATGTTGCTGATCACCGCCATTACAAGAATACAAAAAATAAATGAATAAAAATTCCATTATTTATACCATAGTTTGTAGATGCTATAACTTTCATTAAAACTAATCAATATACACCGATTGGGATTTTTATTTTACCAAAGACATGTAGCAGAATACAGTTTAGTCTACATTTATAAAGAAATTATTATTTTTTTGGATATATTTTATAGCATAAAGTAAAAAATAATCTGTTTTTAAAATGTTTGGTCTTTTTTTGTTTATATCAGTGGTCTCCAAACTGCGGCCCGGGGGCCAGATGTGGCCCTTTGCTTGCTTTTATGTTGTCCTTGCACAGTTTAACATCCATAGGGAGTGGTATTCCACATGGTGTGGTGATGGGATTCAAGGAATAAACCTGGATCATCAGCAATTATGTTTAGTCTGCATACGTTGTGAATGACTCACCTTTCACAGGGTGTGCTTGTGTTGAAAGACTCACATATTAAGGACATTTTATTGTACAGTCAGGTCCATAAATATTGGGACATTGACACATTTCTAATCTTTTTGGCTCTATACACCACCACAATGGATTTGAAATGAAACAAACAAGAACTGCAGACTTTCAGCTTTAATTTGAGGGTATTTACATCCAAATCAGGTGAACGGTGTAGGAATTACAACAGTTTGTATATGTGCTTCCTACTTTTTAAGGGACCAAAAGTAATGGGACAATTGGCTGCTCCGCTGTTCCATGGCCAGGTGTGTGTTATTCCCTCATTATCCCATTTACAAGGAGCAGATAAAGGGTCCAGAGTTCATTTCAACTGTGCTATTTGCATTTGGAATCTGTTGCTGTCAACTCTCAATATGAGATCCAAAGAGCTGTCATTATCAGTGAAGCAAGCCATCATTAGGCTGAAAAAAACCCATCAGAGAGATAGCAAAAACATTAGTTGTGGCCAAATCAACTGTTTAGAAGATCCTTAAAATGAAAGAATGCACCAGTGAGCTCAGCAACACCAAAATACCCGGACACCACGGAAAACAGCTGTGGTGGATGACCAAAGAATTCTTTGCCTGGTGAAGAAAACACCCCTCACAACAGTTGGCCAGATCAAGAACACTCTCCAGGAGGTAGGTGTATGTGTGTCAAAGTCAACAATCAAGAGAAGACTTCACCAGAGTGAATGCAGAGGGTTCACCACAAGATGTAAACCATTGGTGAGCCTCAAAAACAGGAAGGCCAGATTAGAGTTTGCCAAACAACATCAACATCTAAAAAAAGCCTTCACAGTTCTGGAACAACATCCTATGGACAGATGAGATCAAGATCAACTTGTACCAGAGTGATATGAAGAGAAGAGTATGGAGAAGGAAAGGAACTGCTCATGATCCAAAGCATACCACCTCATCAGTGAAGCATGGTGGTGGTAGTGTCATGGCGTGGGCATGTATGGCTGCCGATGGAACTGGTTCTCTTGTATTTATTGATGATGTGACTGCTGACAAAAGCAGCAGGATGAATTCTGAAGTGTTTCGGGCAATATTATCTGCTCATATTCGGCATAATGCTTCAGAACTCATTGGACGGCGCTGCACAATGCAGATGGACAATGACACGAAGCATACTGCGAAAGCAACCAAAAAGTTTTTTAAGGGAAAGAAGTGGAATGTTATGCAATGGCCAAGTCAATCACCTGACCTGAATCCGATCGAGCATGCATTTCACTTGCTGAAGACTGAACTGAAGGGAAAATGCCCCAAGAACAAGCAGGAACTGAAGACAGTTGCAGTAGAGGCCTGGCAGAGCATCACCAGGGATGAAACCCAGCATCTGGTGATGTCTATGCCTTCCAGACTTCAGGCTGTAATTGACTGCAAAGGATTTGCAACCAAGTATTAAAAAGTGAAAGTTTGATTTATGATTGTTAATCTGTCCCATTACTTTTGGTCCCTTAAAAAGTGGGAGGCACATATAGAAACTGTTGTAATTCCTACACCGTTCACCTGATTTGGATGTGAATACCCTCAAATTAAAGCTGGAAGTCTGCAGTTAAAGCACATCTTGTTCATTTCATTTCAAATCCATTGTGGTGGTGTATAGAGCCAAAAATATTAGAATTGTGTTGATGTCCCAATATTTATGGACCTGACTGTATGTGTTTGTAGTGCTGCTAATGCTCGTATTTCTGTGGAGGTTCAAGCATACAAGTATATGATATGTTATTTTGATAGCAGCAGCTAATTAGCTATTTGACCAGTTTCACAATTTATTTTATGAGCACTGGGGGAAAGTGGATACATACAATGTTATTGTGACTGTTTGCTTTCTTTGAATTTATAATGGTGCACAGTCATGTTGGAACAGGAAGGGGCCATCCCCAAACTGTTCCAACAAAGTTGGGGGCATGAAATTGTCCAAAATGTCTTGGTATGCCTTCCCTTCACTGGAACTAAGGGGCCAAGCCCAACTCCTAAAAAACTACCCCACATCATAATTCCCCCTCCACCAAATGATTTGGAGGGGTGGCCCAATACTTTTGGAAATATAGTGTGGATGAGCGAGTTTGGGGTGGAGGAACTTGACTGGTCTGCATAGAGTCCTGACCTGAACCCGGTAGAACACCTTTGGGATCAATTAGAGCGGAGACTGTGAGCCAAGCCTTCTCGTGCGACATCAGTGCCTGACCTCACAAATGTGCTTCTAGAAGAATGGTCAAACATTCCCATAGACACACACCTAAACCTTGTCGACAGCCTTCCCAGAAGAGTTGAAGCTGTTATAGCTGCAAAGAGTGGGCCAAGACTGGAAAGGCATTAAAGTTCATGTGCGTGTAAAGGCAGGTGTCCCAATACTTTTGACAATTTACTGTATATGTGACCAAGAATCATTCATTTGCAAACAAGAGATGTTTTTATATATGTGATCAAGAGATGTTCCTTTTGGGATCATTGTTTTTATATTCTTTCAGGGTGCTAATATTTTCTGAATACAGAGCCTAAAAAAGGCTGTATACCCATCAATGAGTATAATTTTTAAAAATTCTATTCTTTATTTATTTTTACCACTATAAAGGTTTTTCCATGTGTATTACACTACATAGCGCGACACCAATCATTTAAGAATAATGAAAATAAATGATTGAACATCAAGAATAGACGGTAACTCATTTCTAAAATCACCTGTTTATGTCAGTTCCATGACAAACTTAATTTCTAAAATCAGTTTGGCTTCACAATTGTAGGAAACATATTACTCCAAGCCAAGTATTAATGTATTTGTCAATATGTGATGAAAACACATCTATTTGTTCTGGTTTAATGACAGGCATTACCATCATAGTGAGATGTGTTCAATATACTATCAGCATGCAGATAGACTGTAATGGAATAACAGCTTGAACAAGCTCCACAAGGCTATCAAGTGACTAGCTGCTATTTTCATTTCACCGACAAGTTCTGCATCTCGCCAGCAGTCCCAATTATACTCATTTTATTATACTCATGCCTGATCCTTTAAAACTACTCTTTTATTTTCTAACCTCTTCAAATATGCACTGGCCTCATACATAAATGTATTGTCATATACAATGAGGATAGTTATGCTTTCGGACCGGAATGTTAAGATATTATCACTTCTTATTACGCCATTAAACTTTTAAACGAACTGCAAGGAGTTTGAATATGTTTAATTATAAGTAGAGCACATAGGAATGAAAACATGATAATTCTGGTGCGGGAGAGAAAATGCATCTGCATAGAGAAAACATTAAAGAAATGCAAAGCACAATCAAATGGGAAATAGACAAAGTACAATGGGGTTGCAGACGGATTTGAAAAATCTGATTAAAAATGTTTTTAAAATTTCCGTTATTCAAATCACAATTCATGGTATTAAAAAATAGAACACGAGCATACATATTTAATGCAATAGTTTACTTCTCAGAATGAACTTCACTGACATCTCTGTAGCATGATTTTGCTGCAATGCTAAAAAAAAAAGATTGATCCACTTGCCTAAACAAGCACACTGAAAGTCAAGGAAGCTATAGGTGGATATATTGGATGATGGAAGTCAACAGGGCTTCTGCTCATTTGCTAATCTCTGGAGCAACTGCTCTTACAGAGTGCAACTGCACTTTGCAAAGTGTACAGTGTATTTGTCTTTAGTAAATCAACTCCAGTTGCAGAGAACAGAACTTGTATTAATGCAGAATCCATTAATTCACAACAAACCCGATGGGAAGGCATCCAACCAGAGCACTCACAGAATGTAACAGCAATGTGTAGCAGAGCAGGTCTCAAATGTGCCAACAGCATCTGTCTTGAGTGGCGGAATGCGGCCTGGCTGGGCTGTACCCAAATGGGGAGGTCTCCAGGAAGGATGGCGTGTGTCCCTATCCTTTTCTTACTCGCCTGGAACCTCTTCCTGCTGCTAATCACTGTCCCCTTCAGACAGATGATCTGTCTCTACACTACTCACACCTGAAATGCACGCCAAGCCTGGGAGCCAGGGCCTTAACTAGGCTCTGCCTATTCTAAGATGGCTGCTAGAGTCACATAGGGTTGCAGCATCCAATTGGATTGCTACCTCAGTGACTCAGGAAACCATAGAGGAACAATGTTCCTTTTGACTTCCTCTGCCCCTGCAATGCTTCTGTGGTTGAGTGCCACCTGCAGTGGGCAAAGTAGACTGCACCTGCCTACAAACTTGTAACAGAGGCATGATGGAATTCCAAGGAGTGTCTACAACACTTTTTATGGTTTACACTGAATGTGTTTTGTCCAGAGAAAACGATCACAGCTTTCCCCCATGTAAAAGTTGGTAAGTGACAGTAAAATCAGGAACGTTTCAACTCTCCTGCCTTGCAACACTAGGATAGAGATACCATTAGAACCTTGCTCTGCAAGAAGTCAAGTTCTGGGTATGTATTCCAGCCAATATAGCTTTTGAGTGTAAGAAGATAGAGAGTGTAAAGTGAGGTGTAGAAATCCAAGTATCCTATATCTCCTCCACCATATGTTCCGTCTTCTACTGTATGCATAATAAATAGTACGTTTATCTATAAAGTGACTGGCCTCCATCCTTCATTCTATCCTTTGGAAAAACACAAACTCTGAGATGAATTTGTCAAGGATTCTAGTGCCAGGTACATTTACCTATAACATTCACAACGTGGCCTTTTAATTAGCTAAATGTCAATCAAATTCACAGGTAATAGTGTTACGCCTTCATACCATTTATACCTTCAAACCATAAACTTTACCTTTCTGTATAAAACGATTTTTCTCCTCCCCAAGTTTTTATTAGCGTGCATTAGATATGTGCATCTATGCACCTGTCTATGATCACTTGTCATATTACAAGAATACTGATCACAGTGGGGTTGATTTACTAAAACTGGAGTGTGCAACGTCTGGTGCAGCTGTGCATAAAAACCAATCAGCTTCCAGATTTTTTTTTGTTACAGCTTAATTGAACAAGCTGATGTTAGAAGCTGATTGGCTCCATGCACAGCTACACCAGATTTTGCACTCTCCAGTTTTAGTAAATCAACCCCAGTGTCTTCTACAAAATATGCTATTGGTATGCCTCTGTATTATTGCAAATTATTGTGACTCATACCTAAATATTACTTACAATGTGATGCTTTACTAAAGACAAATAGGCTGTTCACTTTGCAAGGGAATTTGCCCCAGTGCTTAGTGAATGAGGATAATATAAGAAAATGGGGGTAGATTAACCCCTACAGATCTGCGCTATTGCCGAAGTACGGCTCCAGCGTGGATCTGAAATGCCGGGAAGACGTCCATGGACATCGTCCCCTGTGCGCGCTCCCGGCACGCCCCCTGGTGGGCGTGCCCGTGGGTCGGGCGGACTCGATGTCCGCTCGAGACCCACGATCGCCTGACAGAGCTGCAGAATAGAGAACCGCCGATGTAAACACGGCGGTTCTTCGTTCTGTGACCGGGGACATACCAGATCTACTGATCCCTGTCACTGGGATCAGTAAGATCTGTTATGTCCCAGCCAGCCCCGCCCCCCCCCACAGTTAGAACACACCCAGGGAACATTGTTAACCCCTTCAT
>BLSH010174966.1:180226-203957 GCA_018402905.1 Glandirana rugosa | reverse complement strand
TGTGGTGCTACACCCCAGAAGAGCTACTAGGTAGATGAGTCCTCCTGTCTTCCCCCAGTGATGATCCATCCTGACACACTGATAGTGTAAAGTGAGTTTTAATAACAGCCAAAGAGGAATATTGGTTAAGACAGTAACAATGATAGAATACTACTCATAAACAATTACAATACAACATGGACAGGACAGCATGCTGGTCTATCTTTAATACTGGCATCCTAACTATACCCCTGGCCAGTGGGTCTATAAACAGTCTGACGATGTTGGGGGCCTGGTTCTCTAGTTGGAGCACTCAATTAGAATATAGAAAAAGACAGCCCCGGTTGGTTTTTTGAAGGCCAGGAAAGAGGTCACTGCATAATTGGTATCAATTATGCAGACGTACGGACCAACTCTCTCCAACAGGATTCTGCAATCTCACACTTTGAGGTCATGAACACCGTTACACAACTCAGGTCTCTGTTCTTGTGGCTTTAACCTGTATTGCTGTACCACTGAAGCTCTATTCCACAGTTGGTCTTACATTCTTGGAGTCCTCAGCAGCTTTGTCTCTGCTGCATTGAAGCACACACAACACTCTGTCTAGCACAGGTTCTAGGCACATACTTAGCTCCCTGCAATCTATCCCTGCCCTGTAGAAGCCATGGGGCTTCTCTTCTTTCAGAGTTCTGTGAAGCAGCATGAAAAAGTCACATCTCACGGAACATGGGCTTGGGCTTTCAACACCCTTTTCCCAGGCAGAGCACCTTGTCTCAAAACCTTCAGGCTCACACCGAATACTAACAGTCATGAGACCTGTGTCTGGGCTCAGCCATCTTGTCCACCTGTCCAAACCTCTGCTCCTTTGAGAGAGTGGTTGGCGTCACCCTTCTACTTCATTGCTACGGGCAGGTCTCCTAGGCTGCAGCAACAGCCAATCAAAGTCCCTCTTCTGCTCTCCTCTCAGCAGGGAAAGGGCAATGAGCAGCAGGAGGGGAATGTTCTATCTGATGGCTTAAATTGGCTTCTCCCATTGCTTCAAATATATTTTATTTTTATTTTTTTACCATTTAACCTAAACTTGACTGTGAAACCAGTTTTCACCATCTATTTACTGAAGTTAGGCTACATGGTACAAAAAGGGACATTTCTTACAAAGAAAGAGAAAAAATTGTAACGTGTTACCAGCTCTATGAAGAGCTTATTACAATTTTACATTAAATACAATCATTCTTTCATACATTCTCATCCAGTTTCTAGGAACACATTTGATCTTATGCAAGCCCAAAGAGGATTGAAATTACTTAAAATATCATTGCTCTATCACCTGTAGACTAACTGTCATCCAGATCTGTTAAGAATAAGCTTTTGGTGTGTAGAAATCGTAAATGTATTTATTTTTTTATTTATATTGTAACTAATCTGTACTTATATGCCTCCTTACCCCCTGCTATTTCCCAGGATTTCTGGCTGCTATGAGTTGCTATGACTTTGGGTATGTCATGATTGCCCTGCACTACCTTATTGCTTCTCTTCATCTTTTCTTCAGCAGGCAACATTTATCCAAAAAAGTTTAAAATGGCGTTCTGAATTACTTGCTCAAGGAATGGACACACATTTACAAGTCTTTATTAAAGACAGGAAAGGGGGAAATGAACAGGAGCGTGAGCCAAACATATTTCTATAAACACTAATTTCGGGAGAAGACAAAAAACATCTGCTTGCATTGATGTACAAATATAGAGACTGTGCCAAAGAATGGAATAACAGCTTGTCTACAACAAATAATACATTTCATCAGTACTTGCTACTCACTATTCCTAAATGGTTTAGCATTTACATTTTATATTGTGATTTTTATTGTATTGTTTAAACAGTGCACATGCATAGTAGTATACAGTATATAATTATATTTTATATTTTTAAATTAATTCCTAACAAAATATTGTCATACTCCTATTTTTTTTCTCCCCTGCCACTTCTTTCATTTGCAGGCAGTGCAGAGAGGAAGCCTTGCGCAAACTCCAATTCATGACTGCTTTATACATTTTTATTCACTTTTTTTATACAAAATAATCATGTAGTCATGATTTGGAAGATTTTCTAAAAAATGAGCACACAGCAGTGACTTTTCCCTTTCAGATTGTCCCCTCTCAACTGAAATGCTGGATGTAATCTTGCACAACAGGGAGAAGATAGACTTTTGAAATAGAGCATAGAATTGTCCCTGCTGGCTGGAACTTGCAAATGTGAAACATTTACATTCAAGTTTTGTTTTCCCGACCAAAGCAAGAAAAAATGCATTAGCCCTCAACAAAACAGACACTTTAAGAATATAAAAAAAAAAAATGTTTTATTTTTTACAGAAATAAAATCAACCAGCCATTGGGGCATGCCATTCATGAGAGAGTGAGGCTTTCTGAGGTGTTAAAGGAAGAGAGCTGGAGCCATCCATCCATCGATGAGGGATTTGTCATCTTTTAAATGCTGATTTGGACCTCTTGAGTTGCGGGGGGTCTAAGGATTGGGTATGCAGCATTTTAATTACTTGGTGGTTGTTGCACACAGATGCATGAAGATTTTGCACACTTTTGGTGAGCCTTTTTAACTTTTGAATTTTGTAAGTTGCCAATTTGTCTTGTTGTATAATAAAACCATCTTACTGTTACATTTAGAACAGCGCTGCTTTCTTTCTTCTTCTAGTGTACACTTTTGGTGGACTTTGATATTTTGTTTGTAGGACTCTATTATCTTTTGATTTGTTTGTCTATACACTATATTTTATTTATTTATTTCAGGTACTTATATAGCACTGTTATTTACGCAGAGCTTTACATATATATTGTACAGTCACATCAGTCCTTACCCTCAAGGAGCTTACAATCTAAGGTCCCTAACTCACATTCATCCACATACTAGGGCCAATTTAGACAGTATCTAATTTACCTACCAGCATGTCTTTGGAGTGTGGGATATTGAATTAGAAGTTTTCCTGCCAGGGCAACATTATTATAGTTATCTTTCGATATTTATGTGGGAATATCAGTGAGTGCTGCAGTCAGGTTTTTTACTTTCTCAACTTCATTTAATTTGATTGATTAACTACTAGTTGTACTGCGGCAGGTTGGCTTGGCTGTGGAAATCACCATGAGCATGCCCGCGGGTCGGGCAGACCTGAAATCGCCTTCAACAGAGGCAGAATGGGGATCTGCCAATGTAGACACGGCGGATCCCCATTCTGTCGTGGGACATGACAGAGATCTACTGATCCCTGTCATCAGAAATAGTGAGACCTGTCATGCCCTTGCCAGCCAAGCCCCATACAGTTAGAACACGCCTAGGGAACCCATTTAACCCCCTGATCGCCCCCTAGAGTTTAACCCCTTCCCTGCCATTGACATGTATACAGTAATCAGTGGTTATTTTTAGCTCTGATCACTATATAAATGTCATTGGTCCCAAAAAAGTAACCTATCTGTCCGCCGCAATGTCGCAGTCCCGATAAAAATCGCCGCCATTACTAGTAAAAAAATATAATACATAAAAATGCCATAAATCTATCCCTATTTTGTAGATGCGATAACTTTTCGCAACCCAATCAATATACTCCTGTTGCAATTTTTTTTTACCAAAAATATGTAGAAGAATATATATCGGCCTAAACTGATGAATACATTTGGTTTTTATTATAGCAAAAAGTAAAAAAATATATATTTTTTTTCAAAATTGTATCTCTGTTTGTAGCGCAAAAAATAAAAACCACAGGGATGATCAAATACCACCAAAAAAAGCTCTATTTGTGGGGAAAAAAGTATGCCAATTTTGTTTGGGTACAACGTCGCACGACCACACAGTTGTCAGTTAAAGTGACACAGTGCCGTATCACAAAAAATGGCCTGGTTATTAAGGGGGCAAATCCTCCCGGGGCTGAAGTGGTTAATTTGCCAAGCACAGATTAAGCACAACATTAAGAGTACTTTCATACTGGGGCATTTTTCAGGCGCTTTTGTGCTAAAAATAGTGCCCTTAGGGCTTGTTCACACTTGACTAAATGTATAATGCTCAACAAACACTCCTATAGCATTTGTAAGGCGTTAGTATGGTCGTCAGACAGGTGTCAATGAGCTTTAGTATGGGGTATTTTACAAGCATTAACAATGCTCTCCAAATGCCCTATGGGCAGTTTTGAAGAGTATGACAAGCGTTAAAACTACTCCACAAACACCTATTCCATTACAGTAAATTAACTAATCTTAACGCCCCCCAACCGCTCCTCAACGGACTGCCAGAGCAGTTGCGAGGCGTTACCATAGACTTAAATGGGAAGCATTGAGAGGCTTCAAATGCTTCCTAACTCTTGATGAGGATTCTATTTTGATGCAACGCGGCGCTAATCCTTAGTGTGAACAGCACTATGTGCTGTCTATTGTATCTTGTGCTTAGGCATTTTGCAAGGGCATTTTTAAAGTCTCTCAAATGCCTGCTTTTAGTGCCTGAAAAACACCCCCCATCCACCCCAGTGTGAAAGCCCGAGCACTTTCACACTGGGGCGGTACGCTTGCATGGCGTTACAAAAAGTTCTGCAAGCATCTTTGGGGTGGTACGGTGAGTGGTGTTTACACCGCTCCTCCACCGCCCCTGCCATTGAAATCAATGGCAAGTGCTTCCGAATCGGCTGCACACCGACTCGGACGCGCAGTGCGCCGGCACTTTTAACCTCTTTTTAACCACTTGTGGGGGGTTAAAAGTGCAGCGTTGCCGTCTGCATAGCAGCACTGTAGTGCCGCTATAATAGCAGAAAAGCACCACTGAAACTAGTGGTGCTTTACCGCTACCGCTCGACCGCCCCCAGTGTGAAAGTAGCCTAAATATTCAAATAAGCTCCAGAAGATCCCCATACATCTTGGCCAACCAATCTTGTGAAACAGCAATCAGTCATATTGGACCTTTTTGACTGATCACTATGGTAACATTGGGGATGTCTTTTCCCTTTTCAAATTTAGGAGATCTAAATTTTTATGTAAAGATATTTCATACAAACACTATTTTAATTGTCACAGGTCTGTCCACCCTCTAAAAACGTTATTTATTGAAACGTACCAGTCCTTAGATGTGGTGAATGGGCTAGTTTTCCTTTTTTGTCCTTTTTTCCTTTATTTTCACTTGGTGATCCAGTGAGGAACACAGTTCCTGTCTTAAAGTGGACCTTCACACTCCCGAGGACGATTCCGCCTCTCCAAACCCCCTCCCTTCCTCTAAAGGAATAGGAAATATTATTTCTTTATTTACTTCTTTTTTTTTTAATTTCACGTCCGCCTCACCTCCTCATGCATGTCACTCAGTTTAGGTGAATGACACGCACACTGCCTGCTGTGCCTCCCGGGATATGTACATCACTTATCCCAGGAGGCATAGCCTTCCATTCAAGTACAGGAAGAGGGGACTGGCATATTGGCGTGTCATCGAGAAGCATGTCTGCTTGATGGCATCAGAGAGAACATGGTGGCGCGGGATAGAGCTATGGCCAGGCATGAGTGGATCTCAGCGGGTCAAAGCTGGATCCACTGATTGGGTGAGTATCTGAAATGTGCAGATATTACCATCAGGTAAGCGGGGCCAAAAAAAAAAATGGAAAGGTTGGCTGGAGTTTGAGAACACTAGGATGACCCATACATAAGTAGGAGCTACGTTGTCACTCTAGGCTGCTCTTCTGATTTGAACTATTAACACTTCCCCCTTCTCCACCACACAGGGAGAAAGGGTTTTGAGTTTAGAGAAGACAGCTGATAAAGAAGATAATATTACTATTTATATTGTTATTATTGTCAATTACATTATGCTGTGTATTAACAGGCATTTTTATGTAATGGTATTTAGCCTGAAAAAAGAAACTAAAGCAGACAACACATCTTACATCTTAAGCCAGGCAGACTGCGATATATGACATATTTGCTCTTGAATTTTGATCCTTTAAGAAAAAAAAAGAATCCAACTCTTTCCTAGAGAATTTGTTAAAATTTTGAAACACTGGTTAAAAAATATTTCCAAAATGAATACACTAAAACTACCCATATCCCAGGGCTACTGTATGGGTAGTTGTGGTGTATGTACTAATTGAGACTGAGACACATGCTTCTTCTCTTCCATCTCACATCAGCACTTTCTCTCTTTTACTATATTTTCAAAATGAACTCTGCTAAATGTCCAGAACATTGTAAATGTTTTCATACATAATTGTACTCAAGTGTGTATTTTCTGAAAATTATCATTTTGCTGTCTCAATTGGACTTCCAGAACATGAAAAATATTGTATTATACATAAGTGTACTGAATTGTGTATTTTCTACATTTACTTTACTTTGGTTCTCGTACTGTATGACATTCCAAGTGTTGTTGAAAACACTGTGCATATTTGGATCATTAAACTATAATTGCATTGGTATGTAAATACAAATGGTGAGATTAACATTACATGATCACTTAAGCTGTGTCATAACATCTCTGCATTTCTGTGATTACAAAAATCATTTAATTTGTTCCCACTTTAACACTGGCAACAGAATAGAAAACTGAAGCCATGCAAATCACTTTACTTTAGTTTTACTTTTTTTGCTTGTCTTGCAAGCTTAGCAGAAGATTAAAGAGTACATGAATGTAAAGCTGAACTTATTTTTGTTTTTTATAAATTGCAGTTCTTTAAGAATATACCAGTGGGGCGATGCATGAAATCAAATAAATACACATATACAGAGAAGAGAGAACAAGGGACTTTATGGGATGTTGCTGGTTAAGTGAGCAAACAATTCACAAATATGTTTAAAAAGGTTTGAAATGTTATTGATACAAAATTAAAGAGAAAAATAAATTCATCCAAAGTAAAAGACATACAATACATAACTTGATGATACTTGAATCAGAGATAGATAAAAAGAGCAGTCCAACGTTTTGGAGACTTTTATCTGCTTCTTCAGGGTAACTCCATATATATTGATTCACAGTAAGTATATTAAAACAAATGTGTCACCTAATATATGGTAACTCCATATATACTGATTCACAGTAAGTATATTAAAACAAATGTGTCACCTAGTGCCAGCAGGACCCCCAAAAGGTATGATAGACAGCAGCGCCAGAACTGCCAGCCCTGTCTAGAGGGCATTGGTTCACATCAACAGAACGCGGGTACTAGTGGATGACAGGAGGGGAGAAGCAGGAGGCACCCCACCCCAACTAAGCATACACCTATGCAGCCACTTTCGACACATTTGTTTTAATATACTTACTGCGATTCAATATATATGAAATTACCCTGAAGAAGCAGATAATAGTCTGCGAAACGTTGGACTGCTCCTTTTATCTATCTCTGATTCAAGTATCATCAAGTTATGTATTGTATGTCATTTACTTTGGATGAATTTATATATTTTTTTAATTTTGTATCAATAACGTTTCAAACCTTTTTAAACCTATTTGTATATTTTTTTCTCCCCTAACCAGCAATGTCCATTAAAGTCCCTTGTTCTCTCTTCTCTGATGGAGGGTTGTCCCTCTCAGTATATGTGTATTTAGTTTAGGATTGGGATGTGGATGTTTGGGCTGGTTTTGCAACTGGTTCTAATGTTATGTTTTGCATAAAATAAAATAGTATAGGTTACTGTATATCCAAAAATATTTTATCACATGTAAAATAATACAAATGATCCAAATCACAACAACAAAATAATCCATCTAAAGGCATTTCAATAAGGCTAAACTCCAGCCATACTCCAGTTGTACTGAAAATCCTTTTTCTGATTTGTCTGCACACTGTTAGATTCTCACAGCATGCATTAGAAACTGTAGTAAGGCAGAGCCTGCGACATTGCCAGTCTGGAGGACATCCAGCATAATATAACAAATTTCAACCCATTCTGATTGCCCCTGGCCCATCCCTTTCATTCATTGGATTTCAGTTGGGGCATTACATAGGGTGGTCTGCATGGAATGCCTAGGAATGCCCACTGCTCCAGACTGACACCTACCCATGAAGGTATTTTTATATTTGCATAACTCTTCCCTAGAGCCAATTCCCCTGCTTGCATAAGGCCGAGAGCTTGTTGAGAGGTGTACTGAGCCAGGGTCCTGAGACTAATTAGAAAAGGAACACTTCTTGACCCCAAAAGTGACATACTTTCACCAAACATCCCTGTACAGCAGTGGTTCTCAACCCCTCTAGAGGCGTGACCCCTTGATAAAATTTCCCAAGTTATGGGGACCCCCAACAGTAAAATCATTTTTTTCGCCTTTATTGCTGTAGACGGGGGGGGGGGGGTACAGAGGTGGCTGTGGACATGGGGGGTACAGAGGTGGTACAGAGTGGCTATGGACATATATATCAAAGTGCTCAATAGTCCATAGAGAGTTTTTTTATTGTCTCCTATGGAGTCATTCTCATCACTTTAGAACGGGTCTGTGCTTCCAGTGGAGGGGGATCAACCCTTGGGAAAACTAAGGTTTTTTCCAGATGCGTGTTCTGACCTCCTGTAAAAATGGGTCATAATGATCTGGTGAGTTGCCATTGTCACCATAGGACGAGCACTGGTGGAATAAGTCACTTTACAAGAAAAAGAAGGATTCACGTGGTGTTGGGATCTACTTATGGACTATTGAGCACTTCGATATACAGTTACGTCCATAAATATTGGGACATTGACACAATTCTAATCTTTTTGACTCTATACACCAACACAATGGATTTGAAATGAAACGAACAAGACATGCTTTAACTGCAGACTTTCAGCTTTAATTTGAGGATATTTACATCCAAATCAGGTGAACGGTGTATCCCAGTATCAACAGTTTGTATATGCGCCTCCCATTTTTTAAGGGACCAAAAGTAATGGGACAATTGGCTGCTCAGCTGTTCCATGGCCAGGTGTATTATTCCCTCATTATCCCATTTACAAGGAGCAGATAAAAGGTCCAGAGTTCATTTCAAATGTGCTATTTGCATTTGGAATCTGTTGCTGTCAACTCTCAATATGAGATCCAAAGAGCTGTCACTATCAGTGAAGCAAGCCATCATTCGGCTGAAAAAAAACAAAACAAACCCATCAGAGAGATAGCAAAAACATTAGGTGTGGCCAAATCAACTGTTTAGTAAGATCCTTAAAATGAAACCGGTGAGCTCAGCAACACCAAAAGACCCGGAAGACCACGGAAAACAACTGTGGTGGATGACCGAAGAATTCTTTCCCTGGTGAAGAAAACACGCTTCACAACAGTTGGCCATATCAAGAACACTCTCAAGGAGGTAGGTGTATGTGTGTCAAAGTCAACAATCAAGAGAATACTTCACCAGAGTGAATACAGAGGGTTCACCACAAGATGTAAACCATTGGTGAGCCAGAGAAGGAAGAAGGAAAGAAACTGCTCATGATCCAAAGCATACCACCTCATCAGTGAAGCATGGTGGTGGTAGTGTTATGGCGTGGGCATGTATGGCTGCCAATGGAACTGTTTCTCTTGTATTTATTGATGATGTGACTGCTGACAAAAGCAGCAGGATGAATTCTGAAGTTTTTCAGGCAATATTATCTGCTCATATTCAGCCAAATGCTTCAGAACTCATTGGACGGTGCTTCACAGTGCAGATGGACAATCACCCGAAGCATACTGCCAAAGCAACCAAAGAGTTTTTTAAGGGAAAGAAGTGGAATGTTATGCAATGGCCAAGTCAATCACCTGACCTGAATCCGATTGAGCATGCATTTCACTTGCTGAAGACAAAACTGAAGGGAAAATGTCCCAAGAACAAGCAGGAACTGAAGACAGTTGCAGTAGAAGCCTGGCATAGCATCACCAGGGAGGAAACCCAGCGTCTGGTGATGTCTATGTATTCCAGACTTCAGACTGTAATTGACTGCAAAGGATTTGCAACCAAGTATTAAAAAGCGAAAGTTTGATTTATGATTGTTAATCTGTCCCATTACTTTTGGGCCCTTAAAAAGTGGGAGGCACATATACAAACTGTTGTAATTCCTACACCGTTCACCTGATTTGGATGTAAATACCCTCAAATTAAAGCTGAAAGTCTGCAGTTAAAGCACATCTTGTTCGTTTCATTTCAAATCCATTGTGGTGGTGTATAGAGCCAAAAAGATTAGAATTGTGTAGATGTCCCAATATTTATGGACCTGACTGTATATGCCAACACATATTACCTAAAATATGGACTATTGAGCACTTTGATATTTATGCTAATGCATACTATCTAAGATATTAATGAATATGCAGTATATTTTTTTTATGGTTAAAATTATTTCTTATTGTTTTTATGTGCAAAGTTGAGTACATTGCAGGTTTAGTACTTGGTTTGGCACTTTCTTCTAACCATTAAATCAGCACCAAGTCCTTTCATTATTAATTACAAAAAAGATTTTAAAAGAGGTTTTATTTTTTAAATATTTTTTTTTTGCTAATGTGCAAGAGGGAGGAGACAGGAGAGAGTACTTTGCAAAAAGGAGTTCTGCTTTAAAGTCAGTGGTTAGATTGATGGTCAGGAACATGGAGCTACATTTAATTTACAACCTTCTCTTCTCCACGAATATTTTTTTTTAAATTATTCTCTTTATAATTCTAAAACAATGGTTGCAATTTATTAGAATTCCACTGAGGCAAACCCATCAATTTAACATAATAGAAATTACCTACATCTTATTTCTCTAAACCTACCATACATATGGCTGGCTTGTAGCTTTCTCAGTAGAAAAGCCGGCCAAAATCCTGATTGCAATGTGGTGTTTTCTGTTAATATGACACAGGAAACTGGCAAAATGTTTTGTGTATTTCACAAAATCATTATATGGGCTGGTTTCAAAGGGATCCCACTGATTTTGAACCAACTTTGGCAGCACAGTATACTTTACATAAGGCTTATTTTAAGTATCTTCAAGCAAAACTGCCTAGTGCTGTACATCAGACTTTGAAGATTTTGATATTAAATCAGTACTTAAAGCGGAGCTCCACTTTAAGACCTCCTCCCCAGCTCCTGATGGCGAAAAGGAGCTTTTGGGGAGGAGGGGGTACGGATACCCGATTAATACGGGCACTTCCGTTCCAGTCGCCTTAGGCGATCGGAAGTGGAAGGTCTCCTTCCCCCTCCCTCCCGAAGTCTTCTGGGACACAGGACAGGTTCTAGAAGACTTCAGGACCAATCATGAACCGCAGCGGCGCTCTCGCATGAGCAGTGTGTGCGCGGTCGTGAAGCCGCTAGCTATCACGCCGGGTGCCCACAGTAGAAATGCCGGCGCCGCAGAGGGAAGGGGTAGAGATCTGAGGCTCATGCCCGCCACATCGCTGGACCGAGAGACAGATAAGTCTAACTATTCTTAAAAATATTCCTTCCTCTTCTATCCTGCCTAACGTGTATACCGATACCAATTTTCAATCTGCTACGGTCCGGTCACATGATCCTACAGCTTTGTGTAAGGGAATGCTTGACAATGTCTGTGAATTCTGGGAGCCATGACATCAGCCATAGGTTTCTTTGGCCCAGCCATTGGTCACTGATCCCTCCTTTTCCCTGCAGCAGCCACTAATGGGAGCTTGATCTACAGGATCATGTTACTGGACCTGAGAGAGATAAAAATAGGTATTGTAAGTACCAAATATGTGAAAAACCTTATGAGCTGCTATGTGCACCTAATATTGTTATAAGCTGCTGGCACTTAACACAATCCCATATATTATGTGTGATATACAAATTAAATTATATGTGTGCCACACTGTGTCAATTGAATACCAAAATTATATTAAAAATCCTCCTAAAACTAAATCCTAGGAATAATAGTATGTGAATTTTTAGTTACCAATCACAAGGGACCAAAAAAAACATCAAATAGGTAAGTACAAACATTTTTGTTATAAAAGTTACACAGGATAGGTAGTAAGAATAGTTTTAGTTAGGCTAGTCTTCCACTTTAATTCCCACCAATGTTTTCCCCCCCTTTTAAATGTATTGCTGAGTTATCTTCAAAATACCATGGAACAAAAACAGCGTCCAGTGTAATACCATAAACACCCTTAGTGATGCGACAGTCGCCATATTCCAGAAAATAGTAGAAAATGTGGTTTTGGCGGGATTGTGTAGGCAATAGTTGCAAATAAGAGGTTTGAATATAAAATTACATTTATTGAAATCAATCCTTAAAATTATTCATAACAATAAAATGAATTTGAGATACATTTGATACAAAAATACATTAATAAAGATAACTAAAGAAGTTTTGTATAACCTGTATGCCTTTGGTATGAGGAATTGAACAGTAGAGATTTTCAACATCAATTGTGACCAGCAAGGCCCCAGGAGGAACATGAAGCTCCTCAACGAGCTGGAGGAAGTTAACTGTATCCTTCATATAAGAGGACAAGCTGATTACAAAGGGGCGCAAAAAGGAATCGCCCCGCCTGCTCGCATTTTCAGTTAAATTATTATTTCTCAAAATTATTGGTCTACCTGGTGGATGTGTCCGCGATTTGTGGATTTTCAGGAGGGCATAAAAGGAAGGTGTGCGTGGATATTTATTATTAAGGAAATTCCATGTATAATAGGAGATTATCCCCTTATTGAGGGCCTCTGTGATGATTGTGTAAAATATCTTATTGAATTCGTCAACTTGACTAGCAGACACCTCCACGTACTAATCATGATTATTTAAAATATCCATGCACATCTCCCGATACCCCCCCGATCCATCACAACTACATTACCACCCTTATCTGCATTCTAAATTATGATGGCGATATTATGCTTTAAACTGCTGAGATAATTTTTGTGTTCAGTCGAGAGGTTGCCTGCATGGCCCCCATGAATGGGGGTCCTGCAGACCGCCTCCGTGACACATTTCACAAACGCCGAAACATTTGGGTTTGACTGAAGAAAGGGAAATTTCTGAGATTTCTTTTTTAAGTCTTTTGGATTATGTAAATTATTAGTCTTAACTGGTTGTATAGTGGTACATGATGCTTCCCCAGCCAGAAGGGCCTCCAAATCCAGGCGATCAATTAGGTCAGTCGTATTTTCAGATTCATCAGAATCCGAATTGTCAGAAATCTGTCCCTCCTCTTACAGGAGTGTTAGGTCCCGTAGGGCCTTGCACTCCTGTATCGATAACTTATGTTCAGGAATGGGGTTTAAATTTTATCATACATCAAGCGGAGAAGAATCTTCCGAGCAAATAAATTGACATCTTTGATAATACTAAATTTATCTAAGCTATTTGTAGGACAGAAACTCAGACCCAGAGAAAGGACCTAGGTTTCAAATGTGAAAAGAGGATAAGCAGATAGGTTAATAACCTTAAGAGCTGTGTCGGAGTCAAAAGGGACACGTGAGCTAGTGGATGCAGAGGTATTAGTGAAAATGGGATAGGGGGTGTGAACAGTAATG
The DNA here is from genome assembly GCA_018402905.1 of Glandirana rugosa. Classification (NCBI taxonomy): domain Eukaryota; kingdom Metazoa; phylum Chordata; class Amphibia; order Anura; family Ranidae; genus Glandirana; species Glandirana rugosa. The sequence continues at coordinate 190,549 of BLSH010174966.1, read as the reverse complement.
TTGCCTCCCGTGGCCCTCATAGAGGTCCCTGGTGCTGAATTAGGTGTGGAAAGTGCATTGTCAGGAAACATAGTGGAGGAAAGAGAGGGTGTGTTACCCCCACCAGGGGTGTTACCTGCCACCTCAAAGGAGTGTGAGGGATGTGATTTGTCATCCACCAAAAGTTTTTTACTGGTCCTTTTGTCAGTGTTGCTGCTGGGTGTTCTTGCACGTCTTTTGCGACAAGCTTTTTATTCTAGTGCTCCTAGAGGAAACCTGTGAGGAGGAAGAGTCCGAGAGTGAGCGACCACTATTAGAAAGTGGATGCCTAATTGTGTAGAAATGCCACCTGTATTGCGACCCCTCTGACTTCGAGGTTTGTCCCATAGATAAGCTGTATTGCTTAACCACTTCCCGACCGCTGTATGCAGAATGACGGCCGGGAAGTTGTTCAATTATCCTGACTGGACGTCATATGACGTCCTCAGGATAACATGCCGCCGCGCATCGCAGCGATTGGTGGTGAGGGAGGTCAGCCTCAATCCGAAGCACTTTACCATGTGATCAGCCGTGACCAATCACGGCTGGTCACAGTGTAACACAGGAAAGCCGTTTATCGGCTTTCCTGTACTCAGGTCTGCAGACCTGAAGAGTGGAGAGCCGATCGGCTGCTCTCCTGACAGGGAGGGTCTGTGCTGATGATTTATCAGCACAGCCCCCCCTCGGATCGCCCTGGGACCACCAGGGATGTGCCCACCCAGGACCACCAGGGAGCCGACCAGGGACCACCAGGGAGCCGATCTGGACCACCAGGGAGACCCCCCTAGACCACCAGGTAGGAGGCATAGTGCCCAATGTGGATGGCACTCAGTGCCACCCTCAGATGCCACCCTAGACCACCAGGGAATGAGCCCCTATCAGTATATATGCCCACCAGTGCCCCTATCAGTGCCCCTATCAATGCATACCAGTGCCACATATCAGTGCCCACCATTGCCCACCTATCAGTGCCCATCAGTGCCACCTATCAGTGCCCAGTGCCGCCTATGAGTGCCAATCAGTGCTGTCTATGAGTGCCCATCAGTGCCACTTAGCAGTGTCCGTCAGTGTCACTTATCAGTGCCCGTCAGTGCTGTATATCAGTGCCACCTATCAGTACCTGTCAGTGCTGATTATCAGTACCGCCTAACAGTGCTCATCATTGCTGCATATAAGTGCCTCCTCATCAGTGCCGCCTCATCAGTGCCAATCAGTACTGAATTTTTTTTTTTTTCAAAATTTTCGGTCTTTTTTTATTTGTAGCGCAAAAAATAAAAACCGCAGGGGTGATCAAATACCACCAAAAGAAAGCGCTATTTGTGTGAACAGAATGATAAAAAATCTGTTTGGGTGCAGCATCGCACGACCGTGCAATTGTCATTCAAAGCGCACCAGCACTGAAAAATGAAAATTGGTCTGGTAGGGAAGTGTTATAAGTGCATAGTATTGAAGTGGTTAAAAACGCTCTTTTGTCTCTTTCAAACTTTTTATCCTTGGTGATTACAATTTGCCTATTGAATGCATCAAGATCATGACTGAGTTTTTGATTGAACTCATCATACTTAGGTTGTGATTAGAGTTGAGCGAACCCGAACTGTAAAGTTTGGGTTCGTAACAGACTTTAGGGTGTCCGTGTCCCGAACCCGGACATTTCAGAAAAAGTCCTGGTTCGAGGTTCGTGTATTTTCTTGCGCCTGTTGAATAGCTGCAGGGCAGCCAATCAATAAGCGTTTCACTTGTTTGCCCTTAAAAGCCATCACAGCCATGCCTACTAATGGCATGGCTGTGATTGACCAGTGCATCATGTGACCCAGCCTCTATATAAGCTGGAGTCACATAGTGCTGCATGTCACATCATTTCATACTAGTGTAGGGAGAAGATGCTGCTGTGAGGGACAGATTAGCTTTAGAAAATCATCTCATACTATTGTAGGGAGAGGATGCTGCTGCTGCTGTGAGGGACAGATTAGCTTTAGAAAATCTGTTAAAAACAGCGATTTATTGGTGGGTGGGTGCTAGAGGAGATTTTTGTTTGCTAGAGTACATTTTGTTTGCTAAGCAAAGTGCCTCATATAAAACCTAAGCAATGTTTCTGTTTGTTAGGTGGACGTTTGCAGCCATTTTTGCAAGTGCAGTGCACTTGCAACTGCTTGTGTGTCAGGGACACTACTTTAACCCCTTCCTTACCTGGCCATTTCTGGCACTCCTCTCCTACATGTAAAAATCATAATTTTTTTGCTAGAAAATTACTCAGAACCCCCAAATATTATATGTATATGTTTTTTTAGCAGGGACTCTAGGGAATAAAATGGCAATAATTGCAACTTTTTTTATCACACGATATTTGCACAGGAATTTTTCAAACACTTTTTTTTGGAAAAGAAACAGTTTAGTGAATTAAAAAAATACAAAACAGTAAAGTTAGCCCAATTTTTTTGTATGTTGTAAAAGAGGATGTTACGCCGAGTAAATTGATACCCAATATGTCACGCTTTAAAATTACGAACACTCGTGGAATTGCGCCAAACGTTGGTACTTAAAAATCTCCTTAGGCGACGCTTTAAAACTTTTTACAGGTTACATGTTTAGGGTTAAAGAGGAGGTCTAGTGCTAGAATTGTTGCTCTCACTCTAACGCATGCGGCGATACCTCACATGTGTGGTTTGAACACCGGTTACATATGTGGGCGGGGCTTACGTATGCGTTCGCTTCTGCGCACGAGCACGCGGGAATGGGGGGACTTTAATTTTTTTATTATTATTATTATTTATTTTACTTGTATTTTTTTATTTTTTACACTGTCTCTTTCATTTCTTTTTTTTTTATCACTTTTATTCCTTTTACAAGGAATGTAAACATCCCTTGTAATAGGAATGGTGCGTGACAGGTCCTCTTTATGGAAAGATATGGGGTCAATGTGACCTCACATCTCTCCTGCAGGCTGGAAAGACCGAGATCAGAAAAAAAATTCCGACCCCAGCCTTTCCATCCGTGATCACGGCTTTGTTTACGTGACGTCATAACATCGCGCCCGGGCCTCCGAGGGTCATAGAGATGATTGGTGACCAGATGGTCATCAGTCATCTCCCTGATGACAATCCGGTGGTGACAGATTCCTTCTCCCTGCCGCCGATCGTACAGGCGGCCCGGGAGAAGCACTGAATGGCGGCGGGGGGAGTCCCCTCCCGCTCCCTATAAGAATCATCAAGCGGCTGAACTGCTGCTATGATCATTCTTATGGTACACAGAATCGCCAGCCTGAAAGAATGATATCTGAATGGTGCCTGTAGCTGCTGGCACTGTTCAGATATCACCCCTCAAAATCCAGGACGTCCATGGACATCCTACCGGCGGGAAGGGGTTAATCATGTTCTGTTAGTTCAGTTGGCAACATTTTGGCATGTTTAAATTCTGCTTTTACATTGCAGTTAGACAAATTAATTTTTTTTTTTTTTGTGCAAAATATTACATTTGCGGAAAAACAGGGCATTTATTGCACAAAATTAAAAAGTGCGTCTACATTGCTGGTTTAAAAAAAAAGAAAAAATCAAAATACTACATTTGCGGCCAGCAGTGCATTTCTTGCACAAAAATAAAAAGTGCGTCTACATTGCTGGTTTAAAAAAAAATATATATATATATTCTAAATACTTCATTTGTGGCCAGCGGTGCATTTCTTGCACAAAAATAAAAAATGTGTCTACATTGCTGGTTTAACAAAAAAAAAATTCTAAATACTACATTTGCGGCCAGCGGTGCATTTCTTGCACAAAAATAAAAAGTGCGTCTACATTGCTGGTTTAAAAAAGAAATATTCTAAATACTACATTTGCAGCCAGCGGTGCATTTCTTGCACAAAAATAAAAAGTGCGTCTAGATTGCTGGTTTTAAAAAAAAATATTCTAAATACTACATTTGCGGCCAGCGGTGCATTTCTTGCACAAAAATAAAAAGTGCGTCTACATTGCTGGTTTAAAAAAAATATATTCTAAATACTTCATTTGCGGCCAGCGGTGCATTTCTTGCACAAAAATAAAAAGTGTGTCTACAATGCTAGTTTAAAAAAAAAAGAATAATAGATAGTGCTACATAGTACATTTGCACCTTGCTGTGCATTTCTTGCACAAAATTAAAAAGTGCGTCGACATTGCTGGTTTAAAAAAAAAAAAAAATAGTGCTACATATTACATTTGAACCTTGCTGTGCATTTCTTGCACAAAATTAAAAAGGGCGTCTACATTGCCAGTTTAAAAAATAATATAAATTTGTGCTAAATAGTGCATTTGCGCCCAGAATGAGGAAAGCGTCAAATAAGGGACGTGGTTGTGGTGCTGCTTGTGTTGGTGGTGTTGGTGAAGCTCCTGTTGCAAGGAGAAGATGTGGTCGATCTGTGCCAGCTAAACGCACAAGTGAAACACCTTCCTCAGGTGCGAGTAGCCGACAGAACCTTCAGCGTTATATGGTAGGCTTGAATGCCGCTCAACGAATGGTGAGGCCAGAACAAGTACAGGCAATAGTAGATTGGGTGGGTGACAATGCCTCCAGTTCCTTCACTTTGTCTCCCACCCGGTCCCTTGCTGAAAGCTCAGAGTTGGCACCTGAACCCCATAGCCATCTGTCTTTCACCTCAGCCCCTTGTAAATCAGCCAAGCAGTCTGAGCCCCAAGTCATGCAGCAGTCTCTTATGCTATTTGATGACTCTGCTGGTGTGCTTTCCATGGGCCATCCACATAGCCCTGCCCCAGAAGTGGAAGACATTGATTGCCCCGATGCCCAACCACTTCTGTTTCAGGATGAGGACATGGAAACACCACCGCAGCACATCTCTGATGATGACGAAACACAGGGGCCAACTGCTGTGGCTTTCTACAGTGTGCAGACTGACAAGAAGGGCAGTGGTGAAGAGTGGGTGGAAGATGATGTGGAGGATGATAAGGTCCTAGACCCCACATGGAATGAAGGTCATGTGAGTGACGTGTGCAGTTTGGAGGAAGAGGTGGTGGTCGCACAGAGGCACCAGCACAGCAAAAGAGGAAGCAGGTTGCAAAAGCAGAGCAACCGTCCCCTAGATAGTACACCTTCTACTACCCACCGCAATCAGGGACCTAGCACACCAAAGTCAGCTCAAAGGAGTTCCCTTGCGTGGCAGTTCTTCAGACAATGTGCTGACGACAAGACACGAGTGGTTTGCACGCTGTGCAATCAGACCTGAAGCGAGGCATAAATGCTCTAAACCTGAGCACAGCCTGCATGACCAAAATGCAAAGCACGAGCTGCAGTGAAATAAGCACCTCAAAATCTAAGAAAGGTCTCGGGCTCCTCCTGCTTCCTCTTCTGCTGCTGCCTCGGCCTCTTCCTCCACCTCTACAGTGCCAGTGTCACCTGCTACCCAGCAAACAGACGATGTGACAGTAACGACACCATGTCTGCCACCGTCCCCAAGCATTTCCACACGGTCCCATGGAAGCTTACAGCTTTCCATCTCCCAAACACTGGAGAGAAAGAGGAAGTACCCCCCTACCCACTCTATCCTTGGCCCTGAATGCCAGCATTTCAAAATTCCTGGCCTTTGAAATGCTGTCATTCCATGTGGTGGACGCAGACAGGTTTAAAAACCTGATGGCGGTGGCTGTCCCACAGTACGTGGTTCCCAGCCACCACTACTTTTCCAGGCGAGCCATCCCTTCCCTGCACAAACAAGTCGGGGACAAGATCAAGTGTGCACTGCGCAAGGCCATCTGTGGCAAGGTTCACATAACCACTGATACGTGGACCAGTAAGCACGGGCAGGGACGCTATATCTCGCTAACTGCACACTGGGTAAATGTAGTGGCGGGTAGGCCTGAGACGGCTAGCTGTTTGGCGCATGTCCTTCCGCCACCGAGGATTGCAGAGCATTTCTCTTTGCCTCCTGTTGCCTCCTCCTCCTACTCTGCTTCCTCCTCCTCTACCACCTCCTCATCCGGTCAGCGTAACACCTTCACCACCAACTTCAGCACATCTAGGGGGAAACAACAGCAGGCTGTTTTATAACTAATATGTTTGGGGGATAAACCCCACACTTCGCAGGAGCTGTGGACGGGCATTGAACAACAGACCGATGAGTGGTTTTTGCCACTGAGCCTCAAGCCCGGCCTGGTGGTGTGCGATAATGAGCGAAATCTCGTTGCAGCTATGGGCCTAGCCGGTTTGATGCACATCCCTTGCCTGGCGCATGTGCTGAATTTGGTGGTGCAGAAATTTCTAAAAAGAACTGGATAAGTCAGAGCTGCTGCAGACAGTGCGGGTCGTCTGTGCATGCTTTTGGCGTTCTTACCCTGCTGCTGCTCACCTGTCTGTGCTGCAGTGGAACTTCGGCCTTCCTGCTCACCGCCTCCTATGTGACATGCCCACAAGGTGAAACTCCACCTTGCACATGCTGGAGAGACTGTGCGAGCAGCAGCAGGCAATAGTGGAGCTTCAGCTGCATCACGCACGGGTCAGTCGCTCTGTGGAACAGCACCACTTCACCACCAACAAGTGGGCCTCCATGCGAGACCTGTGTACCATATTGCGGTGTTTTGAGTACTCCACCAACATGGCCAGGGCCGATGCCACTGTTCTCAGCGTTACTATCCCACTTCTATGTCTCCTTGAAAAAACACTTCGGGCAATGATGGAAGAGGATGTGGCACAGGAGGAAGAGGAGGAGGAAGAGGGGTCATTTCCACGGTTATCAGGCCAGTCATTCACAAGGGGCTCAGAGGGTGGGTTCCTGCACCAGCATAGGCCAGGTAAAAAAATTTTCAAGCCAGGGCACAGTTCTGGAGGATGAGGAGGAAGAGGATGATGATGAGGAGGAGGAGGAGGAACCATGTTCACAGTAGGGTGGCACCCAACACAGCTCGTGGGCATCATTGGAGCGTGGTTGGGGGGATACGGAGGACACAGATGATACACCTCCCACAGAGGACAGCTTATCTTTGCCTCTGGGCAGCCTGGCACACATGAGCGACTACATGCTGCAGTGCCTGCGCAACGAGAGCCGAGTTGCGCACATTGTAACTTGTGCTGATTACTGGGTGGCCACCCTGCTGGATCCCCGTTACAAGGACAACGTGCTGTCCTTAATTCCTCCACTGGAGCGTGATCGGAAGATGCGCGACTACAAGTGCATGCTGGTAGACGCGCTGCTGAGGGCATTCACAAATGACACCAGGGGCTCTGTGAAAGCACAAGGCGAAGGCGGAGGAGGAGGTCGCCAACACAGCTGTGGCACCGCCAGCACCTCAGAAGGCAGGGTTAGCATGGCCGAAATGTGGAAAAGCTTTGTCAGCAGCATGCCACAACAAACAGCACCACCAGCTGATAGGCAACGTCTTAGCAGGAGGCAGCATTTCAGCAATATGGTGAAACAGTATGTGTGCACACTCCTACACGTACTGACTGATGGCTCTGCCCCATTCTGAGCTCACCAGTGTGTTCTTTCTTTTTAAGGATGTTCCAAACAGTTGATTTGGCCACACCTAATGTTTTTGCTATCTGTCTGATGGGTTTGTTTTGATTTTCAGCCTAATGATGGCTTGCTTCACTGATAGTGACAGCTCTTTGGATCTCATATTGAGAGTTGACAGCAACAGATTCCAAATGCAAATAGCACACTTGAAATGAACTCTTGACCTTTTATCTGCTCCTTGTAAATGGGATAATGAGGGAATAACACACACCTGGCCATGGAACAGCTGAGCAGCCAATTGTCCCATTACTTTTGGTCCCTTAAAAAGTGGGAGGCACATATACAAACTTGTAATTCCTATACCGTTCACCTGATTTTGGATGCAAATACCCTCAAATTAAAGCTGAAAGTCTGCAGTTAAAGCACATCTTGTTTGTTTCATTTCAAATCCATTGTGTTGGTGTATAGAGCCAAAAACATTAGAATTGCATCGATGTCCCTATATTTATGGACCTGACTGTACTTACACATGCACACACACAGTGAATCCAGTATTGTCCTGCTGCAATCTGCAGTTCAGGTGATATAGCCCAAGTCTTAAGCCACCATCTTGGTCCTCTTCAGTTGGCTGCCTCTCTAGGGGTCAGGCAGCCAGATCTCAATGATGTGTCCTGGGATTTGAGGCGTGAGTATCCCCAGAAGTTGCAGGACCAGGGACACGTCATTCTGGCCTAGGCAAGGATGGTGAGGGGGACCAGAAGAAAAAAATTTAAATATATAAAGCAGAACCCCCCTCTTCTGACATTTATGAATGTGGAGGAGGGAGGGTTTAAAAGAAACAAAGGAGTTGGAAAGAACACAGTTTTGCTTTAGTTTTGGTCCACACAGGAATGCTCTCCTCATTCCTATGTGAATTATTGTGATGTGGTTTTCAGCCCATTCATTTGAATGGGCTGAAATCGAACTGGATCACACCAAAAGTAGTGCATGCACTACTTTTAAAAACACTCTGCAACCAGATCTCATGGTACTGTGGCACCATGCGATCCAGTGCAGGCATTGCATTTATAATCTGCATTTGGGGTGTAATTAGGAATCTATTGATGCCTGCAGCAGATCACACACCAAATGTGTTTAGAATGTGGTGCTGTTCCCGCACCGTGTGAATGAGCCCTTAAATGAGCCCTTAAAGCCATTATATACCTGCTAGGTAACCAGTGATAGAAAAGAAGACATTTTAAGTTAATTTAAGCCCAAGAATACACCACAGCTTACCAATTCCTAGATGTAGAGGTTGCATTTGTTTTCTGTTTTTGGGCTTATTTCCTTTATTTTTACCTGATGATTCTACCAGTAACATGCTTTCTGTCCTAAGTTGACAACGTTCTCTCAATGTACTATGTGTTTGAAGGGGAGGCATTGTCACCCTAGGATAGGAGGTTGTTAGGACTACAGAACACCACCCCCTCCACTCATCTCAATAAGACTGGAGGAAGTGTTCTGTAATTGGTAAAAATTAACTGCACAGGACTCATAACATTGTTTGGGATAACACTTTAAAGTGAGCAGCAACATCAGAATTAACCTTTTTTTTTTAATGTTTCAAACAAATGTAAAACACTTACAATGACATATCTAACATACCAAAAGGGAGTAAATAAGAGAGGTTTATTGCTAGGGTTTACATACACTTTAATTAATTTTTGCTTTTGTAACCATCTGCATTGATGTTTCAAAGAGCTAGAACACTCAAACCTGCTGTGTGCCTGGTTACTGCAGATAATTATTCAATGAGGCTGCTCCCAGAGTGATTTTTAGATATGTCTCATTATTGGTACCCTCACTGTTTGCATATATTGCATAATGCAGAGGCACCCTTGTGTGTCTGTGCATCTTCTACATGTTTTTGTAATATGAGTATGCATCCAAGACTTTTCCTTTGGAAACTTGAAATAATTCCAATGAAACCAAAGAGGTCCTCTTTGCAGGTTGTGCTGTGAATTATTTATTTATTTATTTATGTCTAAAATTGTATTACACTGTAGGGCTTGTCAAAAATGTTACTTTATCCAGCCCATGAGCCGTTGTATGGCCAAGCAATCTTGTGTAGATGTCAGATTCCCTGTAACAGCAGAGAACTTTGATCAGATTATTAAACTTCACTTTTAATATTTCATTAGAAACAAGATGCATTTCCCCTAAGAGTTTATTGATAAACAACACAGACAACCTTCTTAATCTTTAATTAATTTATATTTACTGACCATATAGTCTGACAGAATGATAAACTGATAATCTTGCACATTAGGTACTCGTACATAATTTTAAAATGAACTTTTATGTTTTAAAATAAAATCTCTCAAAGAAAGTTGCAACTGATGGCAAACATAAATGATTACAAATGTCATCCTGTTTAAAGAATGAAGATATAAACATTAATTTGCAGTTTAAAGCACTATGACGATATAGGGGTTTATGTATGAAATGTTTACTGTGCAGATGTCCTAAGTGGGAGATAAGCCTAATGCTAGACGTGTCATTTGTAAAGTATGTATTTGGGGATATAGCAGTATCACGAAATTTGACGTTTAATTACAAATATAGAAGTAAGAAATTTGTCCTACTGTAAACATTAGTAAATACAAACGGTAGTCAACGTTGAAAGAAACTCTCTAAAATAAAATTTTGTATTTTCAAGTAAAATTTTAATACATGCTCATGGATTACACGTTCTAATAGTCAAATAGTAAGACAGTCTGATATACCAGTCATTTATATTTAATTAATTTCTAATTCTTCCAACAGACACAACAAATAGTTATTTGAGAATCCCCTTTACGTAGAACAAAGATTACTTTATAATTTTCACT
>BLSH010174966.1:145694-156809 GCA_018402905.1 Glandirana rugosa | reverse complement strand
TTTTTTATATTTTTTTTTTTGGATTTGTATTTTAGCAAAAAGTAAGAAATTTGGTTTTTTTTTGCAAAATTGTCGCTCTTCTTTTGTTTATAGCGGCGATCAGAAATGACGCAGAGGGGATCAAATACCACCAAAAGAAAGCTCTATTTGTGTGAAAAAAAGGACGCAAATTTCGTTTGGGTACAACATCGCACGACCGCGCAATTGTCAGTTAAAGCGACGCAGCGCCGAATCGCAAAAAGGGCTCCGGTCCTAAAGCTGGAAATCCTTCCGGTCCTTAAGTGGTTAATGTGAACCAGGGCAGAAACTGTTATCTGGTGCTCTGTTAGAGGGGTTTACAAATACTTCCTCTCCTGCTGACTATACTTTACCAGACAGGGTGTGAGCAATATTGACACAAATAAATAACCATTTTGGTAGTAAAGTAAGGGAAGGCTAGAACCCAATTTAAATTTATATTTTTCTCTGTTGTAGATTTATCCTAACTTCCTGTCTGTTGAAAATGTTAACAACAGAACAGAAAGTGAGGGAAATCCCTCAAACACATCCCTGAATAGCAATTAAAACCCAACAGGAGTTCTAAATCTTCCCCACTCTATTATGAACTATACTGAGCAAAACTATAAACACAACACATTTTGTGTTTGCCCCTATTTATCATGAGCTGAACTCAAAAATCTACGATTTTGAGTGGCCTTTTATTGTGGCAAGCCTAAGTGCCCATTCACACAGGGGCAACTTGCGCTCCGACTTGAATCGCCTCAAGTCGCTGCAAGTCGCTTGATAAGTGAAATCCCATTGAAGTGAATGGGAGCCGTCTTAATGTACACTACTGAAGTCGCTCCGACTTCAGAAAAGGTTCCTGTACTACTTGGAGGCGACTTCTATCTGACTTGTGCTCATAGAATTCAATAGAAGTCGCCTCCAAGTCGGATCCCCCATCTAAATGCAAGTGACTTTGTAGTGAAAAAGAATAGAATTTATTTGGAGCAGCCTCCTCCCTCCCTTCTCTGATTGGCCACAGGAAAAGTCGCCTGGCATAAGTCGTGTTGTAAGTCGCCTGAAGTCGCGCTGAAGTCGCCCTAAAAGTCGAGCTGAAATTGCCTAACAAAGTCACTCTGAAGTCGGGTCACCCCTGTGTGAATGCAGCCTTAGGCACACCTATGCAATAATCATGCTGTCTAATCAGCATCTTGATATGCCACACCTGTGAGGTGGATGAATTATCTCTGCAAAGGAGAAGTGCTCACTAACACAGATTTATTTGTGAACAATATTTGAGAGAAATAGGCCTTTTGTGTACATAGAAAACGCTGTTGATCTTTAAGTTCACCTCATGATAAATAGGGGCAAACGCAAAAGTGTTGCGTTTATAATTTTGTTCAGTGTAGAAAGTTTATAGCTAGACATGCATGTTTAACTTACCCCCCTTACCAGCAACACGTACACACCTTGTCTTCACTTTCCTGCCCAGGCTTATGTTGGAATTTTCATGAACCCATTTCTTTGCCCTCTGCAAGAAAAGCATAGGTTCACTTTATGACACATAGAACATACACAACCTCATGCAGTAGCCCCCATAGAAACCAATACAAGCAAGAGTTTTTCTTTAAATGTATTCACAAAATTACATACTTGTTTACTAATTTGTATCTTATTAGCATAGAATAGAATATTAGGTGTCATCTAGAAATATGCTGACTTTGAACATTTTAGAATCCAATTTGTGTGTACATAGTTAGCTGTGATATCTATTGAGGCACATTTCACCATCGGTATACAAGTGACCTATATGAACTAAAATATATATTCTGGTAGTGTTTTACATTTTGAATGGGAAATGAGAAGTTCATATTATTATGGTGATGCTTTAATATGTATTTAGCAGCTTTCAGTTATATGATTAGTTTAATAAATGTCATCTCTTACAGAATATAATTTCAGCTAGTGGAATTTTTTAGATACAATAGAAATGCTTCTGAAAAGTTTTGCTCTCCAAGTGACTGTAAAGATATTGTTTTAAAATATCAAACATGGTATACTTACCTGTTCTGTGCAATGGTTTTGCACAATGCAGCCCCAATTCTCCTCTTCTTGGGTCCCCCACGGGTGCTTCTGTCTCCCCCCACTGAGTGCCCCCATAGCAAGCGTTTTACTATAAGGACACTTGTGCAGGCACGGTCCCAAGCTGCACTCTCTGCTCTTTGGCTGTAATTGACAACATCAGGGGCCAATGGCTCCCACTGCTGCCTCCCTGTCCAGCGAGGAGAGAGAGAGCTGAGAGGCCGCTGCTCTCAAATACAGTGCTAGATCAAGATGAGGCTCAGATAAAAGGGGGTTGAGAGGGAGCTGCATACTGAAATTTTTTTTTCCTTAATACAGAGAATGCATTAAGGTAAAAAAAAAAGTCTGCCTTTAGCATTACTTTAACCTCTGTGGCCTGATTATTTTTGCAATTTTGAACATTTTTCACTTACAGCTTTTCAGAGTTTGTAAAAGTTCCCCTTAACTATATAATTTCTGAAAGCATTGGACTAAAAGAATCAAAAGATGTTGCTACTGATTTTTTCTCATGATAGCTATGCAAATGTTTATCAAAATGGTATTTGTGATAAAAGCTAACTAAAATAATTTTTAATGCACAAAAAAAACCTTAAATTTCTCCAAAATTTAAAAGATAAAACTATATGGAGTGAATTAATGCAAATATTTGTGAATTTAAGGTTGCACCTTTTTTGCAGTAAAACTTGAAGGTAACTGTAATTAGGCAATTTAAAATATAATCTGGGGGCTGACTTCAAATCTATGCCTTGTGGTTAGTACCTAATCTGCACTGGGTTGGAGTGCACTGGAAGGCTCTCATGAGAGGTCACCTAATTGAAATTGCCACCACTAGGAAAAGGCAAAAACTTAGGGAGATCCGTGCCCCTCACCTTAAAATAGATAAATTGTACCACCTTCAAGCCCAAACATCTTCCGCAGAGACTTTGAAACAAATTAATGAGAAGAGGGTTTCCCTTGACACCTTATTATCGGAACAAACAGAAAAATCCCTATGATGGTCCAAAGCCCGGTTTCTCCTACATAGCAATTCTGCATCTGCCAAGTTCACGAGAAAACTCAACCAATCCTTACAACCCTCCCACACATATAAACTTAGGAATTCTCACAGTAATATTATTTCCCATCCCAAAGAAATTTTACAAATTTTCTCCTCCTATTACCAAAATCTTTTGTCCGCTCCAGACCCCCCCCCCCCCCCCCCAGGCCTGGCTATATACTATATCCCTTTCTAGACTCACAAAAGAACAAGTAGAAATCTTGAACTCTCCTTGCAAGGAAGATGAAATCGCCACTATCATTTCCTCCTTGAAATCCTGTAAGGCTCCTCGCCCAGACGGTTATTCAGTCTCCTATTATAAAACGGAACTCTTGTGCTTAAATTATCAAAACTATTCAATTCGTATCCTAAAAGGTGACCCCTTGACAGATGAGATGATTTTGGCCAATATGACCTTGATCCCCAAGCCGGGCAGAGATCATACCCTCCCTCAGAATTACCGCCCCATCTCGATAATTAACAACGATCTAAAAATTTTTGGACGTCTACTTGCAGATCATATGGCATCCATTATCACATCCTTAGTAGGAATGGGCCGAATGCCCCCCGGTTCGGTTCGCACCAGAACTTGCAAACAGGCAATAAGTTCATGCGAACATGCAACGCCTATTAAAGTCTAACGAACATGAAAAATCAAAAGTGCTAATTTTAAAGGCTTATATGAAAGTTATTGCCATAAAAAGTGTATGGGGACCTGGGTACTACCCTAGGGGACATGTATCAATGCAAAAAAAAGTTTTTAAATCAATAGTTTTTTTAGGAGCAGTGATTTATAATATATATATAATAATGATTAACCACTTGCCGACCAGCCGCCGTCGGCTCTCCTGTGCGAATCGTAGCTGTATGGTGGCACTTTAAGAGACCGCAGGGGGTGCACACACACTGCCGGAGGATTTCTGCTGGCTACCCGCTATCACTCCTCACAGAGCCAGAACGTTCATGTAAACAAACGGATCTCCGTTCTGACCGGAAAGTGGAGAGAGATCTGCTGCTCCCAGTGATTGGGAGCAGCTTTCTCTCTCCACCCCCAGTCACTACACTCCCCCCACAGTTAGAAACACCTCCCTAGGGAACACATAACCCCTTGATCGCCCCTAGTTTTAACCCCTTCACTGCCAATGACATTTATACAGTAGTCATGTATAAATGTTAGTGGTCCCAAAAAAGTGTCAAAAATGTCCGATCTGTCCGCCACAATATCGCAGTACCACTAAAAATTGCAGATCACCGCCATTACTAGTAAACAAAAAATAATAATAAAAATGTCACAAATCTATTCCCATAGTTTGTAAACACAATAACTTTTGCGCAACCCAATCAATATATGCCTATTGTGATTTTTTTACCGAAAATATGTAGAAGAATATATATTGGCCTAAACTGAGGAATACATTTTTGTTGAGGTTTTCATCTACAAATTGTTTCTATACTACTGAATAGGGATGGGATTGGTCTATGGTCCCTTACACTGATCGCCTATAATATTTTACTTGTTGAGGAATACATTTGTTTTTTATACTTTTTTTGAATATGTATTATAGCAAAAAGTAAAAAAAAATTTTTTTTTAAGATTGTCGCTCTTTGTTTGTTTATAGCAAAAAAAATAAAAACCGTCAAATACCACCCAAAGAAAGCTCTATTTGTGGGAAAAAAAGAAGCCAATTTTTTTGAGTACAGTGTCACATGACCACGCAAATTGTCAGTTAAAGTGACGCAGTGCCATATTGCAAAAAATGCTCTGGTCAGGGAGGGCTAAATCCTTCCGGGGCTGAAGTGGTTAAAGTAAAAAAAAAAATGAAATATACCTTTAAATATCATGCCTGGGGAGTACCCCTAGTCTGCCTGTAAAGTGGTGCATCTGTGTGATATTTAGAACAGTGCCGGACCAAAGTGACATTTCTAAAGGAAAAATGTAATTTAAAATCCGACTCCTGGCAATATAGATAAAAATCACTGAAAAAAAATGGCGTGAGGGTCCCCTCCCCAGTCCATACCAGGCAGGATGGGGGGGAAGAGTGAGCGCCCCACTCCTGGCCTGTACCAGGCTACATGCCTTCAACATGGGGAGGTGAGTTTGCTTTGGGGCAGAGGGGGCTCTGTGCCCCCCACCCCAAAGTACCTTGTCCTCATGTTGAAGGTGACAAGAGCCTCTTCCTGGCAACCCTGGGCTGTGGTTGTCAAGGTCTGTGGGTGGGGGACATATCGTAATCTGGACCCCAGATCCCGACCCCTCTATGTGAATGGGTCCTACCCATTCATCAAAAAAGTATAAAAAAAAACCATAGGAGACAATTTGGGACAAGTCCCTTATTAAAAAATAAAAAAAATAAAAAGTGTCTTCTGATGTAATCCATCCTCAATCACAGCGTAAGATGACCCAAACAATAAGAAAAAAAAAACACAGAAACAGCTTCTCCCCAATGGGATGGCTCCCTCCGACTGACCTATTTTTACTTTGACAGTTTATTTATACTCAAGGACGTGACCATCCGGTGACATAACTGTGTGACTCTGCCCCCCTCTGACGTCACATGACATCAGAAGGGGCAGGGTCACCCGCTTATATCACCGGGTGGCCCCGCCCTTGCATATAAATAAACTATCACTGCAAAGAGAGATCAGTCGGTGGGGGCCCTACCATAGGGGAGGAGCTGTTTCCATGTTTATGTTTTCTTATTTTTTGGGTTGTTGCGCACGGCGTGATTGAGGATTACTAAGGGTGTCTGAGAGTGTTATTAGACCTTTTGGACATAATCAATGCTGAGCACTGTTTTGGCGTTGACTTTAAATTAAAGGAGAAGTACAGGCAAAGCTCATTTGGCTGTACCTCTGCTGTGGATCACAGGAGTGCAGTTTGTTCTGCACTCCTGTGACCCGCCCACTCTCGACTGATGTCACAGAGCCGGTCCAGGCTCGGCCAAGATTGTGACAATGAAATTGGGATCCGCCCACATGCCTAGACTGGCACTCAGCTCAGTCTCTCAGTGAGCCACTGAGAGCCTGAGCCGACTGTTCCCTCCCTCTCCACAGCCCAGCGCTCCAGTGAGCACAGGAAGGCAGAGCAGAGAGTCTGTGACTGAGGGAGCCCTGAGAACTGAGTGATCAGCGGTGTTTGATCGCTTGGTTCTCAGTGTTAGAACTGGAGGGGGAAAGATGCAGCATCGGACTGATGCTGGATCCACCTAGGTAATTATGATTCTGGAAAAAAACAAAACGCCATACTTCTCTTTTAAACAATACCTAGATGTGCTCGGCCACACAAAAGTTGCCAACAAAGTTGTCCAAAAGGTTGCCAACAACAAATGTATTGCTAAGCATTTAATAAATATGATGTTATGATTTAAATCAGCTACTAACTCATTACTAACACTTGGTAGAGGCAAGAAATTATTGTCATGGAATTGTACAAGGTTAATCAATAGACAAAAATGAGCTAGATGATATAAACATTACAATCAATATATAGATGGAGCAAAAGAATAAACATGATTGAAAACATCTGTGAGGTATGACCTTATAAATCTCATAGGGAACCTCATATCAAGTATAGTTAAAGATGACATTGTACAGGATCAATAGAACACATAAGGGAACTCGACAATTTCAATTAAATCAGAGTGCTGTCACTGTCTTCCCAAACATAACAAAGCTCTGTGTAGAATATATATCAAAGTGAAGTCTACCTAGGGAATCCACTAGAGATGAATGTCTGTAAAATAAAGACAATATTGTACAGTACGTAGAGACAAATACAGAATTTGACCACAACATGGTTGAACTTGATGGGCTCTCTTTTTCAACCTGATTAACAATGTAACAAGAATAACAAGCCTGAAAAAAATAACATGCTTTATATCAAGAATAGGCTCTTGTCAAACTTGAAATTTTAGGATGACAGTGTATGATGGAGTACAACTTTTTGTTTCTATATCCTGTCATTACCTGAGTACACCATGATGTGAAAAATCCTCTATCTGTCAGGTAGCTGGTATTGTGAGAACATCTATACCCAAACTTGAGATTCTGCAGGATAGGATTTTCCAGCTTTGCCAAAGTATCCATAATCTACTTTGCATACCTATAATCATTGCAATAGACATTTTTAAGACTGATGGCCAGTGACGTGTATAAGAGTCATTGTATACCATACTTCCTGGACCAACTTAGTAGTGTGAATACGTTTACTTATTGTCTCTGGTTTCTCTTTACATGCTAGTGATTGACATACATATATGGATAGTGGTGATAATTAACTGTAGTTTTCTACCTTTGAGTTGGATATAAACAAATTCCTTGCTAGACACATAGGCCAGTTGACTACGTACATATCAGCCAGATATCAGTATAATAATGAAAAACACATTTATAAGCCTATTGGTGGACACATGAATCAAGCTTATTCAGTAAAGCGAGAGAAGGATCAATGAGGATGTGTAAAGTGCAGTAATCCATGGCAGGCAATCAGAAATGGTTTGTTAACTGACCTAGATTTAGTGAACTGAATGCAGGTTGTTTGAGGTGTGTGCATTTTGCATGTTCGCATTGTTCTTTGGAACCTCCTTACTAGATAAGCTCATTAATGTGAACATTTGTAAATAGTGTTTGTATTTGTATGATGTATTTATTTCACTTTAAATCATCATTGCAATGAAAAAAGTAGGGAAAAATAAGGGTCATGTTGGGAGTTATAGTTCAGGGCCACAGCTTGGAACTCCTGGAACATTTGGGAAAGTAAATGGTGAAAACAGGAACACAAGCAGAGCTTTCATCTTTCTAATGACCTAATAAGACAGATTAGCTGTTGTTTGGGGTAACAGGTGCACTTTTATTATAGTTTTAATAAATCAACATTCACTATACCAAATAAGGTAAAACATTATAAGAGCTATTTGGTAATTTGGTCACAATATTTTAACTTGCATGTGGTGGAACTGCACAGAAGAGAAAATTGTGGGAAACAATTCAATTTACACTATATTGCCAAAAGTATTCGGACACCTGCCTTTACACGCACATGAACTTTAATGCCATCCCAGTCTTAGTCCATAGGGTTCAATATTGGGTTGGCCCACCCTTGCAATCTCTGCTCTAATTCATGTCAAAGGTATTCTATTGGGTTGATGTCAGGACTTTGGTGGAGGGGGGGGTTATGGTGTGGGGTTGTTTTTCAGGGGTTGGGCTTGGCCCCTTCCAGTGCCAGTGAAGGGAACTCTTAAGGCATCAGCAGACCAAGGCAGTTTGGACAATTTCATGCTCCCAACTTTGTGGGAAGAGTTTGGGGCAGTTTGCTGCAGTATGGCTTCCCTTCTCTTTCAATCTCTTCATTGAATTCCAATTATTCCGTGAAAAAAATCTAGTAACTTAGCTTTCCCTTTAAAACACCGCTTCCTCCTATTTTTGTTATATTATATATTTCCGAAATTGACCTCTCCACTCATTCACTGACCTACTAATATCCTTTTCATGCAGACACACCTACCAGATTTTACTTCTGAAACACACAATTTTTTAGAATGTTCTTCTCCATTCTATTAGGCGTACTCTTGCCTGTTACACATTTAAGCAGTCCCTTCAAACTTACACATTAACATATTAAAATAACATATATATATGTCTTCCTCTCTATCCACACTCTTCACCCCAAGTAATCTAATCCCATCATCTACAGCTTTTGCCATCTCGAAAGTCTACCATATCTACAGTAAAGTTTCTCAAGCTCTTAGACTTTAAGCCCATATAGACAGTGCCCTCTGTTACTTCTGTGTCCTATTACTTGTTTTTCTGTGGAGTCTTTATTTTTTTACTCTTTTAACATTGTACAACACTTTGTAATATGTTAATGCATTATACACACATAAAGGATAATAAAAAAATAGTAAATGTTAAGCAAAGAAGTATATTTTTCTATTTTCCTAAGTGAGTTAGGGCTAGTCATACCACAGCAGGCTCTTGCATCATGCATTATCTTGCACAGAATGAAAATAATTTACCCACAAGGTCACATTTGGATTTCAAATGATAATTACTTTTTCCCAATGTGTCTGTATGAAAAGTACAATGTATCACATCTCATAAAGATGAGATGGATGATATTTGAAAATGTGCATTGTTATATTATGTGATGTGCATACATTGGAATGTAACAAAAGTACCAGAATGTAAAAAAAATGCATTTATTAATAATTATTTATTGTGAATTCAAATAAAAAATAGTACAAAATATAATGTATGAAAGTGAACAAATATCACCATAGTAAATAACACCTGTAGCTTACAAAGAAATTGTTTAGTTTAGGTATCAACATTTATCAAGTGGGCATAACATACATTATCATTTACATAAGGCACAGACTTTTCTCCTCTGTCTCCTGAAAGAAAAAAGAAAGGAGGGATGGAATGACAAGAGGGAAATGGTACAAGGGAGGGAAAAAAAGAAAAAGAAAGAAAAAAAAAAAAAAGAAAAGGAAAAAGAGAAAAAATAAAAAAACCTGCAACGAGCAAATAAAAATATAAAGAGTAATGAATGATAGGCCATGTTTAGTTGGCAACCAACATTCAAAATAATGATCCCTTAGGGATAAAAGCTCATCTTCTCTAAGAAAGAGTAGGCATAGATCGTTATCCCCAAAGGGTTGAAATCAGAGATTTAGCAGCATTTAATAGGTACAGGGTCACAGACTTCCTAAACTGATTTATTGGTTCTGTCACGCAGTGGAACAAGAACATCCGCGGTTTACTTCACCTTATATCAAAGATGTCATATCTGCCACCTCCTGCCAGAATGGTCATATAACAGGGCAAAACCACCATATATGACTATGTATGGCTCAGCTTCCACAGTCTCTCTAACAAAAGGTTGAGTTTGACATATACATATCATGAACTTTTGCTACTGTATTATGACACAGAGTAAGAAGTTTATAGTTTACCTCTACCATTCTGGAAGAAGTGGCAGACATATAAGAAAATTGTATGCCCCTAGATTGCAAGTCTGATTTCAAGCAACCTATTTAGTCTGAGTAGCCTGGGCTTTGTAAAGTCAATAGAGCTCTATAAAACTATGAGACACAATGCTGCGGCTGATCTTTATATTGCATGGTTTCAATAGGGGTCAATTTGTTCACGGAACGAATAGGTTGTGGTAGACTCTGAACAAATTGAGACAGTTGGGCATGTTGCCACTGGTCCATTAATGTAGGTAGTGTTAGTCTGCACAGGGATCGTAAGGGTCTAACCCTGGTATTTAGTATTTGGACAATAAATATTTGCCAAGGTACACTGCATATTACACAACGTACCATGGATAAATAGAAATCTCCCATAATCATCTGCCATAATTTGGTCTAATATAAAGGGGATGAAAACCAATAGTGACACCTTTTGCCTTATTAGTATCTGATAGACTGTAATACTATGTAGGATAGTCAGTGGAATTTAGGTGAGTGGATGTAGAATGCATTAGATGAGTTTCCTGCAAAAAAAACAATAGAACAAGAAATGCTTTGCAATTCTCTAAAAATCTGTTCTCGTTTACCTGAGGTGTTAAAACTAGAGTTGAGCGAACACCTGGAAGTTCGGGTTCTGCTGGTCCGTCCGAACTTCGGGACAAAGTCCGGGTCCGGGTCCGGACGGAACCCGAACGATCGCACGCAGGCCTGGGCCTGGGCCTGAAACAGGGCTTCAAGCCTGCCTGGTCGTCTTGGGCTTGAAGGTCCACAAGCGAGTTGAGATCAAAATTGTGGAGTCCATTTGCTCTTGTCTAAAAATCTCTTAACGTTTCGTAAAGAACAAGATAACAAAAAAAACGTCCTTTGAGTAGATTACGTAAGATGTAGGTGAGTGGATTTAAGGTGACTGATAGGATGTATCATAATGTCAGATAGTCTATGATTATTCCGTTTTCCACAGTGATAACCAAAAGTAGGGGAAATATAATCTGGTTTAATACCGTCTACTAATACCCTCTAAAGATAAATAGGTACCATGCAACA
>BLSH010174966.1:122476-140657 GCA_018402905.1 Glandirana rugosa | reverse complement strand
TTATTTATTTTCGCTCCCCCCCCCCCCCTTATTGCTTTATTCAGATAGAGCTATAAAATCTTCATTTGGAGAGAGCAAGGCTGAAAGTGAGCAAGTCTGTAAATCCAACAGAATCGATGGAAACACTCTATTTTACATAGATGTAAACCTTCATGCTGATGATGTCTTGCTATTTACAGTACACTTTTGCTCAATGTCCGCTTTACATGCAACTAACCAATTTAGCACTGAACAGCCTATTTTTTTTACATTTAATGATATTCAAAAAACATTTTAACATAACATATATATATATATATATATTGAGGATCAGTGTTCTCACCCTAAGAAAGGAAATTGTGTTGGGACTACAAAATGCCAAGTGGATCACAACCCCCCCTTTCCTTATCAAAACTATGCATACAGTATATTGCTTGCATTGCTTGTATAACCCATACATACAGTTTAACTCTATCTGAAATACACAAAATATCAAGTGAAGATTAACTATGATCATATAATAACTAAAAATGCCTTGTGGATTTTAGATTCAAATATACTGTACATAGCCACAAAATGCAAGGTATATGGAATGTGATAGAAACTATAGTGCTGACTTTAATTCACGTTTTACATACAATATAATATACAATGTAATATAGCATTGGTGTTACCTTGTAGCTGTTACAGTACCTATAGGTGTTTGCCAGTAAGTAATTCATCTTCTAGGGTGCCTAAGAAGCTGGGAATTTTTAGAATGCAAATACTGACTTCAGCTAGATTCTTTGATCCACTTCTCCTACAGTACTCACATTAAAGTGACCACGTCACAATGGTTACCTATAAAATAAGCATATACATACTTACCTTTTTAGCAGCCCATGTATTAAAAATCTGCTGTATCCCTGCTTCCCAAAAGGTGCAAATGATGGTTTCAATACAGACCTACAGATGAGCTGAATAAATGCTCCATTTGCTGGCCACTGTGGTTCAACTGGTTCTTATGTCCTATAGCAGTGGTCTCTAAACTGTGGCCTGTGGCCTGATGTGGCCCTTTGCTTTCCTTTATCTGGCCCTTGGGGCACTATTCTTCCCACTGACTTTAAAAATGGGACATCATTTCTCCCACTGACACCACTATTCCTCTCACTGACATGAATGACACGGCACTAGTTATTTCTCTGATACCAATGATGGGGCACTATTTTTCCCACTGATACCACTGATGGGACACTATTGCTCCTACTAACACCAACAATGGGGCACTATTGCTCCCACTGACACCAACAAGGGGATGTTCTTCCTTCCCCTAATACCAATGATGGGGCACTATTCCTCCCAATTAACTCCAACGATGGGGCACTATTTCTCCTAGTAACACCAACAATGGGGCACTATTGCTCCCACTGACACCAATGAGGGGCCATTATTACTTCCCCTAATACCAACGATGGGGCACTATTCCTCCCAATTAACTCCAATGATGGAGCAGTATTAATATAAGGCATTGTTTACTCCCACTGACACCAGGACATTTTCTGTTCCCAGTGGTCACAATCCGGTCCCCCTAAAGTCTGAAGTAAACTGGCCCTTTGTTTAGAAAGTTTGAGACCCCTGTCTCAAACCACAGTGGCTGAAGGGGGAGCAAGTATTCTACAATCCAAAAAGCATAGAATATCTGAAGCAGCTAAGGAGTGGAGAAGCAGCAGCTTTTCAGTACAGCCTAAAAGATAAGCATATCAGCACAACATGTACAGGTGATCTATTTTGTAAAAGTGACACAGTGGTGATTTTAACTTCCCAATAGTACAGTAAAATGTGGAAGACAGAAGGAGGTGAGTAAAAGCTGTGATTTTCCTACCTGAAGTCATTAGTTGTATAATAGAGCTTCCTTAGATTTGGGGATGTAATGTAAGCCATGCATGGTGTAATTAGATGTATAAAGAGTAAAACTTGGTTCTAGCAGATATTTATTATGCAGTACAAGTGCAGAACATCGCTCACAAAGTCAATTTGCTAAACTCACAAATACAATGAATGTGCTCTACCTCCTCTATCCAATTAGAGTGTGATGGAACAGTTGTGTACAGTTGAGGTTCCTGCCAGCCAACTTGATTGCCTTATCAGGCAGGGTTGTAGCATAGCTCCACTCTGCAGACACCTTCCAGAGGGCAGGTCACTTGCATCCAGAGGTGTCCCAAATGTACCATGCAGCATCCACATAGAAATAAACTCACATCCCCTGGACGACGTCCATTGATGATGAAACGTACATCGGCAGGATGTGCTGATGTCACCACTATTATTGGAATACCCGTGGGACGGGAATACAAAGCTGGTCAGCTACTGTTTTTATGCAATTTTGACCTAAGAGCTTGTAAGTGCAATGCTTTTTATTTAATACATTTAGCTGACAGTACACTATTGTGAATTTATTTATAAAACGATATTACAGTATGGTAGGTACACTATAATATTAACTGCTAACTGCCGGCTAACTGCCTTAGAAAAAAGACAAGTTCATTCACTTGAGCATTTATCAAATTCAGTTCTCCAAGGTGGACACACTGTTTGCATGCCTATTGCATGACTGCCAGGTCAGGCTGTTTGTGACCCTGCTGCCCCCCTTTCAGAGATGGTGTGGCCTCGGATGGCAATCCTGACAATCTGGTCTTACCATCCCTGCATTAGTTGTGGTCATGATTTTGCTGCCCCCCCCTTTCTGGGGGACGGTGGGGCTCCAGGCGGCAATCCCGACCCTAATCTGGTATCATTACCTCTGCATTGGTTATGTGTCATTTCTACAATTTTTCACAGTGATCAATACTGGGGTAGTTTATGGTTGCAATTAATCATCTACATTTATTCTCATTTTGCTTGCTCGGAATGCATTATCCGTGTCCATTTCCTGTCATTTGGGCTCCATGCCGCCTTGGCCTCAGCCTTTGTGCCCTCTGGCCGGGATGTCCATTCATTCCACCAGGCACAAAAAGGCCCCCTGGCCTTTTTCCTTGTCCAGGGGGGGCAGCTCTGCTGGGTCAGGGGGATCCCTTAGTGGTCCGGTTGTTCCGGGCGCCTCGGGTCTCCTCTTGGCCACTTTGATGCGCCGGTGGGGGGGATATGCATGGCCAACTTCTGCCTCACCCTGGCGGGGGCAGGCCGTGCTTACTTCCCTCAGGAGCTCCTTCAGGTCGGCGACATCATTGGGTACCGTGTGAATTCAATACATTGTCAAATAGACAGGGGGTCTCACTCCCTGTTTACCATCACTACGTCATCATCAGCTGGTCCCCGCCCCAGCGGGTAGCCTTGGTAACAGACCTCTTCTGGTCCTTCCTACTTGTCCAACTCTCGCTGGGCGTCTATGTGTACGTAAGTACGTCACCACGTCGGCTCATTCTCGCGCATGCTCGATTTTTATTTAAACGGTGGCGCTTTCCTGTTCTGACACGCTGCCTCCATCTAACGTGCCACACCGCCACTTTTGCCCCGCAGCCTCTTTCTTTAGGTAAGATCCGTTTCTTTGTATGTCCTTCCTTTGTGCTGCAGAGATTTTTTAGCCAGAGGGTCCCTCAGTCTGGCCCCTAATAGGTATTTAAAGCCGATTATGTGAAGTTCCTGTTTGCACCTTTAGCACATTTCCTTCACATACAATATGGCTCTCCATGGCAGCGCTTTATTTTTACTGCCCGTTTTTAAAGGTATACTTCCCTTCTGGGATAGTGCCTTCTAGTCTCGTCTTTTTTTCTAAGGCAGTTAGCCGGTAATACAATGATATAACATGGTTCATTGTTTGATATATTTCATATCCTTCGGTCTATATACCTCCTTTTTCCTTACCTGTGTTTTCTTTTTTAGAATCAATCGATGGGTTATTCCTTGTATTTTTACCCACCGATCACACCTGTTTGCCGACCGGCTGTATTGGGAGCTCAGTGGACTTTTGTGACTACCCTGCACCTCATTGGGTGCATTGGCATCTTCCACACTTGCCCCAGACTTTCCACCTAGTTGGGTGGCACACGTGTGGCCGTTTGGCTGCCTGATTGGCAGCGCTTGGCTTCAGCGGCTGCGATTCATGATAGGCCACTTCTGGACACGGCTTAATGAGGTAATTCTCTTGATGTAAAATTCAGGATATCATGTGATGACATCACCGGTTATTTGGCTATGATGTTCTATTTAAAGCAACTGTTTGATTATATTGTTTTTTGATTCCTAGCGTGTATTCCTCATTACTATTGAATGCCCCTGAAGAAGGGAACCTTAATCCTGAAACATGTCGGGCTATTAATGAGAAGTACTATCAAGCCTCAAGATTCCTATCATATTGATTTTAATCATGTTTTTTTGATTCATATTGACTGTATCTGCAATACACTCAATTTTTTTATGACAAAGTGTTATAATAAAATGTGTTCATCATTTTATCTATTTTCTATCCATTGTTGCCTGAAAAGTAAAAATTTGGGGGTTACAAATAATTTCCTATGTGTATACAAAAAGTGGACATGGAGGTATCACCTCCCTAAGATTTTTATCCAATGCGAGAATGGGCCAATACTTCTTAAAAATTGACTCGATATCTCGATATTGTGCATGATAATCACTAAAAAATGCTATGCCATACAATGAGCGAACGCCGCAGTGTATTATGTTAAGGGTTAAGGACCTGGATAGGCCTGCCCATATAAGTGACGAGCCGTGCCGTGTGGCCACGCCCTCTGACGAAGTGATGACAAAACGCATCAGTGCGTGATCACGCAGCTAGTGTCACAGACGGCAGTACTGAGCCTTCACCCGGGAATGCTGCCGAGGAAGTTATCTCAGAGGCGGTGAGAAGGCACTTTATGAGCCGGAGTTTGTGCTTTATCTGAATATGTTGATGCTGTGTTTTGTTTTATTTCTGTAAGTGCATACCCTGAAGAGGTGCTTCACAAGTTTGGGTTGTATGAAAAGTTTTAAGGATAATTCACTATTCTGAGTCCTATTTGTTCAAGGATACTGGGACTTCTCATTACCATCTGACGATCCGCAGCTGAGCAGTGTGAAGGGAGCATTTAAATAACTTTCCTACATGCTTAATTTTGATTGTCATCTGGTGAGTCTCTCCATATGGGGGGAGACCCCGGATTCTCACGCGGCGTGGTGGAGGTGGTCCACTGAACAACATTGGACATTTAATAGGATGCATTAAGATCTGTGTGTGTACTGTGAGTTTGCTGTGGATATTATAATTTTTGGAACTCACTCTAATCAGCGCTGCTTGTAATATTATAGTGTACCTATCATACTGTAATATTGTTTTATATGTTTGTTTATTTATAGTGGCAGCTGATATACATATATCTTTTAGATTCAGATTACAAGTCGGATTGAGTGGCATATTAAGAGCACTGATTGGACACCCATTCGTTTTGTTTGTTGATGAGTTAGCCCTTTACTCCCATTGTGAGTTTATTCCTATGTGGATGCTGGATAGTACATTTGGGATGCCTCTGGATGCAAGTGACCTGCCTTCCGGAAGGTGTCTGCAGAGTGGAGCTACGCTACAACCCTGATAAGGGACCTGGACTGGGTGAGAAGCCAAAAGAGCCATAAGCGCTTACTTCTGGTAAGCATTTCATTTGACCGGTGGTAGATAATAAGGGCACTTGTTTGGAGTGGAGCACTGGGTGTTGGTTGCTTTTTGGCTATTCATACTAGCTGTTTTTGTACAGCTGAAATAACTTTTGAATGACTGTTCTTTCATATACTTAATTTGTATTTGTTTAATCAAGCCTCTCTTTCTATATAGATATTGTACAATCGGCGAACATATCAAATTCCAAGGTAGTACCAAATTTTTAAGTCGTTTTTTGAGGTGTGTCAGTAATAAACATATATCAAGTACATCTAATGTACACAGTTCAATGTTAACAGTTTGCTAAAGATCAATAATGAGTTTAAGGAGTGTATAGTCACAGCATAGATACAGTCTCATGTCTAATCATTTGATGTAAGTATAATAATTAATTGGTATCACCAGATTTGTTTCTATTGATGCAGAGGGGCATGATACTCTTGTTTCTGTGTGTGACCAGCACACTCAGAGAAAAAAATATATATATAAGGGAATAGGATAGTGCATAGGAAACAGGAATTAGAGGCATTGGTGGGCTTGGAGTTGTTTGGTTGTGTGCAACAATCATTGACTTGTTGAAAAGGTGATGCGATATGTATTGTGATCATTTATTTGCTTTACAGGTTGTTTCCCATAGTTTTGCGTTATGTGTTAGAGAGTTTGAACTGAGACCAATCTGCCCATGTTGTCGTGTATTTAGAGGGGGGGATCTCCTGCTATAGCAATGAGTTGTTCCATTTCTGCAATTTTATTAATTTTTTGTACCTTTCGAATATGGAAGGGACTTTGGGGGTACCCCGGGATCTCAGGATGCACATTTTGGCTGCATTTTTCATAATCATGTCAAGAGATTTGTAATACGGTTGAAAACAGGCAAACTGAAGATGGAGAAGACATTGTTCTGGCTTGAGATCTAGGTGCTGCGTGGTAATTTTGGGGATTTGGTTGTGTACTTCTTTCCAAAATGGTTTAATGGTTTTACAGTCCCATCAGATATGTATAAGATTACCAGGTGTTTGCTTGCATCGCCAGCACTGATCTGATGTGTGGGTATTGAAATTTTTCATGAGAGTTGGGGTGCGGTACCAGAGAGCTAATAATTTGAAATTGTTTCTTGGATGGGTGCATTTATGGATCCTTTGTGTGTGTGTTTATAGATCTGTGTCCATTGTTCTTCAGTAATGTTTAGCTGCAGATCTCTATTCCACGCCGTACAAAATTTGCCTGTGTTGTTGGGGGTGGTGGGTGGCCCAGAGTAGCGAATAGATGGTTGAAATTGTGTGTTGTAGAGGGGTGTCTTTGGAGCATAGTTTTTCAAATGGAGAGAGGGCTTGTGAGAGGTTATTTAATTTTTGATTGGATAAAATTTCTTATTATATCTTATTTGGAAACATTTCCATAAGTTATTCGAAGAGTCTGGCCAGGAGTGTTTGATGTTGTCTAATGGTAAGATTCTCTCATTCGATAACAGGTGGTGAATTTGAATACCTGTATTGGGATGCATTCCCGTAACAAATTGGTCAGACATTCCTGGAGGACAGTCGGGGTTTTTTGTAATTGTAGTTATTGGGCTAGGTGTTGTGGATAGTTCTCTTAAGCAGGAAGCCTCTTTGAAGCAGTTTAAGGTAGGGCCTGTCAGGGGGTGGTCTGTCATGTCGTTGGGAATTGGCATTTGCGGATCCAGGGTGCCTGGCATATAACTGATTTTAGTTATCAGAGTCACTTGCCATCTTCAGAAGTTTTCTGATGACTCTGCGTAGTAGGATGTATCAGGGATGGGGAAGTGACAGAGTATAGGACTATGTATGGTGGAGAACTTTGTGACATGGTGTGAGGATAATCATCTGTCTCTAAATGTGACAAAGACAAAGGAGCTGGTTGTGGATTTGAGAAGGAGAAAGGCACCACAGTTACCCCCATCTCCAAACAAGGAGTGGATGTGGATGTAGTAGAGAGTTATAAGAATCTGGGGTGCGCATAGATAATACGCTGGACTGGAGAAAAAACACTGAGGTGCTCTATAGGAAGGTCCAGAGCCGCCTCCATTTTTTAGGGAGACTGAGGTCTTTTAACATTTGCCAAATGATGCTGAAGATGTTTTATGAGTCTGTAGTGGCCAGCGCTCTCTTGTATGCAGTGGCATGCTGGGGAAGCAGGCTTAGGGTGGCTGACACTAACAGACTCAACACACTGATTCGCAAGGTCAGTGATGTTGGATTGGAGCTGGAGTCTTTAACAACAGTGTTGGAGGGGAGAAAGTTGTTCAAAGTACGTTCAATCTTGGGCAACTCCTCCCACACATTCCACAATGTGCTAGTCAGTTTGCGGAGTATCATCAGTGACAGATTGCTACAACCATGATGCAACACAGAGCAATACAGGAAATATTTTTTTCCTGTGGCCACCAACTTATATAATTCTTCTCAGTGAGGGTTGGAGGTGAAGATTTAAATATGGTTTATGATCAAGATTTTTATGTAGGTTTTATAGTATGCTGGTATTATGTTAATTATTATTTAGGGTAATGCTAGAGTAAGTGGTGTATTGTTTGCAGTTTGATTTTCTGTTATTTTTTAATCTGTGTTATTTATTCTATATTGTATTTTAATTGTGTGGATGATTTATTAGAGTGTAGTTTTAATTTGTTTTATTTTGTTCTAATGGCTCTTATTGAGAATTGTGTTGTGTCTTTGTGTCTTGTTTTGTTCATTGTTGAGATCTTGTGTTGTCTTTGTTGAGTGTGGCATGTGTTGCAATAATTTCCCTTTGGGATTAATGAAGTATTCATAATCTGAAAAAGCCAGCAAGTCTTTGGAGTGTGGGAGGAAACCCACATAAGCACACAGAGAATTTGCAACCTCCATGAAGATAATATCTTGCTGGTATTCAAATCCAAGAACCCAGTGATGCAAGGCAGGAATGCTAACTAAAAAGCAATGGTACTGTCTCCATTCCAACAAACAAAATAGAGTTTTGGCAGAATACAGCACTCAGGAGAAGGTAAG
Organism: Glandirana rugosa; assembly: GCA_018402905.1. Lineage (NCBI taxonomy): Eukaryota > Metazoa > Chordata > Amphibia > Anura > Ranidae > Glandirana > Glandirana rugosa. The sequence continues at coordinate 132,050 of BLSH010174966.1, read as the reverse complement.
TATTTGTATGACAGCTGCTAGTCTGCTATCAGCAGTAGTTAAAGAATTGAAGCTGTATGAAGGCAATAAAACTGGATTTTGACTTTTATTTTTGTTCTTTAATACAAAAAAATATTACACTTAACATATCTCTTGAGTCAATGAAGAAATACATAACCTTAATGCAGTATTAACTGGGTTATGAACTGTACTATTGTTGGCAGCATTTTGCTGAATTTTACTATTTTGAGTTGCCATGTCTGACTAACAAAAAATGTGTCTCTATCAAACATAGTAACTTGCACACCATTTCTTACAGTTTCCCAATTCAGTTATTCATTTTTAGGCCACTGCAGGTCTTTAATAAATGGTTATCCTCTAAACAAATGAATCTAACAGAGGTTCTGATTTTTTGTTTTTGGTAAATGCCAACAAGAGCACTGAACAGCTAATATAACATGTTTCTATTGGCTTCTATAGAGCTCCATTGTTGTTGCCATATTTATCACGGAGATTTTTTCTTGTGGGAATGAAATAGCACTTGTTGAGCTTTGCACAGTGATTAGAATTTAATTTAAATGTACCCAAGACACAGGTGTGTTGTGAAAACTCTATTTCAGTTGTCTGCTTTATTTTTACATTTTAGTTAACACAATGAAGAAAATGTTCTATTTACTGCTCTGAAATATAGCCAGATTTCCTGAGCTCAAACAGACTAGATATTTTGTATTTTTTTTGCCTGTAGGAACCTGTCCAAATCTCTGCCTTTTTGGCCCTAGAGGACATTAATATGCTTTAAAAAAGAGTTTATCTTCTACTTTCAGGGTGCAATCAATAAGTACTTTTATTTCTTTCTCACAAATGCATGATTTTTCTATGTCTCTTCAATCTGGTTCCCAGACAAATAAAAGATAAGCAGCTTTGCAGTAAAGCTGTAAACACAGCTGACAAATTAAGATTCACATGAAGGATGTTAGAAATACAGACATCCAATAAGTCAAAATGAAGAAAACCTTTGTTGCACAATGAATTCTACTTGAGTAACCTCTCTGCTACAAACCTAGCATTGTTTTAAGCATTTAAGGCGGATGCAAAATGCATCAAATTTCTAAAGCCTGATGTAAGTTGCAGTATATGTCTGGGGTCATTCTTGACCCATTTGGCAGCATATGCTAGTAATGCAAAGAGATGATAGGCCCTCTTTACAGTTGGCACAGCAAGACTTTGAGTGCCCTCTTGGAGTTTAAGGGTGCAACACTGGATAATGCAAAGCTTAGTGTTAGCAAAAGAAAAGAGCAGCTAGTGCCAGTGCCATGTTAAGGTATCCTGTATATCAATTTGCAAAACAAAGGGAAAGGGGAGGGGGTTGTCGTCTGTATTCTAGTCTCATCCTTATTAATTAATTCACTGTGTATTCAGACCTGTTTACTGTGACCTGTAAATGAGTTTCAGGCCTATCTGAGCGATTACTTGGGCTGTTACCCTGACCATATGGTGTTCTTCCTAATACAGTTAGGGTCACTCTTCAGGGTGCATACTTGCATTGAATTTATAAAAAAATTAAAGGAGCCAGTGTAAAAACGTGCCCTAGACCAGACATCTACCACGTTGACCATGTTTGCCGTGCTGGGGAAAGTTAGAGCCTGCTCATGTGAAGTGCTGTAGTAGTAGTCCGAATAAAAAGGACAAGTTGTTGAACAGACACACTACTTATCATGAAGACACTGGATATTCCATGGAATCTGGTCTGCATTGAGGGCCAAGATGGAAGTATTGGGCCAAGTCTGCTTGCCCCCTGGATTACCACAAGCCTGTCATCAAGTTATGCCAGGAGCAGCCATTAGCTTTGCTATTGTCCATCAGTGTGAGTTCAGATTGGTTGAAGAAATTCAACAGCTCTGACCACTCCAAGTACCAGTATCTCAGAAATGGTGGGGCAAGGTTTATATTTGCTGCATCCCTAAGCCTTCTGTCTTCTGCTGTCTTCTGATACCCAAGTTGACTGATTAGCCTTTGAATTAGACTAATAAGATCAAACATCATAATTAACCATGGCTTGCCAAGGAAGTTGGTAGAAGAAAATAATAGATTGCCCACTCTGGATCAGTACACCTAAAAATTACATCTAGCTGCTGTCCTTCTCTGCTAACAGTTTGGTTATAGATAAACAGACACAGAGTAGATCAACTGTAAGAACACAGTAACTAATTCAGGAACAAAAATGCAGAAACTGCGATTAGACAGAAACAATAGGGACCCGGCCAGATCGCATGTTCGAGCAGGGAAGCAGCATGAAATCATTTATGATACACAAAGATGTGTTACTGAAAGTCAGCATGATGCGCAAGGGGCTGTGTGTATTCTTGAAACCAAAATGCAAATTTTTCTAAATAATTTTTTTACATGGATATATCTTTGAAAATTGTGACCTTGTTGCAGTAACAAAGGAAACAATAGGCTAATGATTGTACGTTTTCAATTAAACTGAAAGACTTTTCCCTAGACAGTGTCAGATTATTTGGTGAGGTTCTTGCTGTCAAGAAGGCAATCGCATTATTGTTGTTACAGTTGTCATGCAATTTCATTTACAGCAACACTAATATTAGTGAATGGTTATGAATGATCATAGAAACCATCCACTGGATTTGGAGTAGATGCCAGGGACAGCCTCCAGCAATAACTTGGGCACTGGTAGGGAAAGTGCCAAGCTTCTCTCCTTACGATGACTGTTATTTACTTGTCAGCCTCTCCAAATTAAGTAGGGGATCTGACTTATATGGCCCAGCTTGACATTTGGAGGAAAAATTACAGTGAGCAAATTGATCCAGCTAGGAAACCCCCCAAACAATGTCTCCGATATGCTCACCTAAGGTAATTGGGAGATTTAACCAAGACAAATTAATAGAAGCTCCAAATACTTTCCTAAGTTAATGGTCATGTGATGTACTGGATCCCAAAATGTCCCTCTTCTCAAAGTGTAATGGTCCTTTTTCTGGGAACATATCACTGCCTGGGTCACTCAAACAATTCCCATTGATTGTCGATTGGTGGGGTTCTCTTAGGCTCCAGAGGATTGAAATGATGTGATGACTCACTATGCTGCAAATGAAGGAAATTAGGTGGAATGAGGTGCACTTGTGTGCATTTCAAACATCTGATCATATTCATTGCAGTGGTTCACTTAATTTGACTTTTTGTTTGCTAGTCACATTCTGATGCTATGTCTCCTAAATATGAAACAAACTAATATGCATTTCTAACAAAGTTCTGTTTCCTACAGAATGCTAACAGTCCATATGCAAGATAATTTTCACTATACACAAGGGAATTGAAACAAGTCTGTCACTAATTAAAATGCATGTGCTCCAGGTGTGTTAAACACATGCTTCTGGTCCTGAGGATGAAGGGTGAGAAAACCTGCCAAATTTTGTAACAGTCTCAATTAATCAATGCGTTCTATAACCTTATAAAATGTAAATATGTATTCATATATAATATCAGTAAGTGTTTCAGTAATATGATTGAGGTAATATTTTGAGTAAGCTCAAGTTGTTTAGTTCATGTAGTTTTGTGGAATGTGTGACGTAAGATATTAAAGTCAGATTTTGTGTACATACAGTAGGTGTAATGGAATAGCTATTATGCTTGATTAGACAATAATTATAACAAAAGTGATGAGAGGAGGAAATAGAGGGTACATAACCTCTGGGGAGAAGAGCATGGTTGAAGTCAGGGGTTTGTGAAGTAATCATCCAATGGAGGCTTCAAGGAGTGTGCCGTGTACTTATAACACATCCTTTGAACATCTTGAATAGTATTAGAGAGACATAATGGGTTTATCATATAACATGGTGGTTGTTTCATGTTTTCCATAGGTTAAAAGAAATTCATATACAGTGCTCCTAGAGGTGTCCCTTGAGTGAATGGTGAATCAATACCTAAATCCAAACTGGGATATTATTGCTGGTTAGTGACAGATTACATACAGTAGAATTACTTGTTCTGACAATAATGGAACATTGTTTGGTATGACATTTGGTAACAGGTTATAAAAAAGTACATCATTCGGCATGACAGACAAAGGGAGATTCTGTACACTGAATCAGTCATTATGACAGTTGGTGGCAGACCATATATAGTGCCATTCATTATTGTAAAAGTAGTTAGGACAGATAACATACCATTGTATTAGTATGACAGATTGTGAAAGTTATTGTAAAATGCCATTGGTCAATCCCTAAGCAGGGTGAGCAGATGGTGGAATGAGCAGAGTGAGGAGCAAATCACTGTGCAACCAGTGAGATGAGGGAGGGAAGACCGTTTAAACACAGGTCAGTGTGAAGAGAGCTGGCATAGATGTAGACACTGGTGAAAGCAGAGTTTTGACACACTTAGTGCCTCTGATAGGAGAAAACACACATACAGACTAACTTACCCTTGTCTTCCAGCACAGTTACTGAAACGTAATGGGAAACTTTCCTTCTGTGGAAATAGTTAGATAAAATCAGAGATTGCTGATGGATGGAGTCTTATTTTAAGTCCTGAATGTATCTGGGGAGGACATGGACACAGATGAACATGTGAGCACCACTATGTAACGACTGTATGCAATAAATGTGCTGTGGGCACTGCACTGCAAGGGTATGTGGACACTGGAGCATGCACAAACTCTGAGCTAAGGTGGAGCATGCTGTGTGCAGCTATATCCACGTAAATTTTCCAGGACTAAGTCTTTATCTTAAAAAATCCAGCTTTAGAAGAAAAGCACACGCTGGTACAGTTCTCTATATTTAACAGCTTAGATAGGTTATACCAATGGTTAAAATGACCAATGAATGTTTTGCGTTCAGTCAAAATGTTTTTTTTAATTATATGCCTTCAGAAAGCATGCAAGCTGCATGCGGTACGTAGGCTATTTTACCTTTTTATAACCTTTGTAACCTATTGAATAAAAGAAAATATGCCAATGAGTGCCCTTGTAAATCTTTCTTCTGAAACTGGAACATAATACTAGAAAGGAGCAGGCACTGCGATTGGGCAATACGATTGTCAGGATTGAAGTGATGCATATGCCCCAGATAAGCAGCAGAGCAGGTCCACCCTCCTACCCTGTAGGTACATATGAACACCACTCTTTTTCTATTTATTTAACCCCTTCCTTACCGGGCACTTAAACCCCCCCTCCTGCCCAGACCAATTTTTGGCTTTCAGCGCTGTCGCATTTTGAATGACAATTGCGCGGTCGTGCGACGTTGTACCCAAATAAAATTTGCGTCCTTTTTTCCCCACAAATAGCGCTTTCTTTTGGTGGTATTTGATCCCCTCTGCGTCATTTCTGATCGCCGCTATAAACAAAAAATGAGCGACAATTTTGCAAAAAAGAACAATATTTTTTACTTTTTGCTAAAGTACAAATCCATTAAAAAAATTATTCATCAGTTTTGGCCAATATATATTCTTCTACATATTTTTGGTAAAAAAAAAATCGCAATCGGCGTATATTGATTGGTTTGCGCAAAAGTTATCGCGTCTACAAACTGGGAATTGATTTCTGGTGTTTTTAATATTTATTTATTTTTTTACTAGTAATGGCGGCGATCTGCGATTTTTATCGGGACTGCGATATTGGGGCGGACATGTCGGACATTTTTGACACATTTTTGGGACCAATGACATTTATACAGCGATCAGAAATTTAAATGTCCACTGATTACTGTATAAATGTCATTGGCAGTGAAGGGGTTAACCTGCAGGGGGCAGTGAAGGGGTTAAATATGTTCCCTGGGTGTGTTCTAACTGTGGGGGGGGGGGGACTGGTCGGGACATAACAGATCTAACTGATCCCAGTGACAGGGATCAGTAGATCTGCTTGTCCCCTGTCACAGAGCGGGGAACCGCCGTGTTTACAACGGCGGTTCCCCGTTCTGAGGCTCCTAAAAGTGATCGGCGGGTCTCGGGCGGACATCGAGTCCGCCCAACCCGTGGGCACGCTCGCGCAGCGTGCGGCGCGCACGCGCCACCGCTGCCGCCAAGGGGCGTGCTGGGGCATGGGCAGTGGAGGACGTCCATGGACGTCCTCCCGGCATTTCAGATCCGCGCTGGGGTCGTATTTTGGCAATAGCGCGGATCTGAAGTGGTTAAAAATGTCTAAAAGATGATGTATAATCTTTTCCTCCCTTAAAGAGGAAGTAAACACTCATGGGTTTTACTTCCTCTTTATTACCCTGCAAAATAAAAGTATAATAGGCTAGTATACATCGAATATTAGCCTATTTTGTGTCACTTACCTGCATTCGAAGCTTGCGTTGTCTCCGCTCTAGGCTGCATCCATCACTGCCCCTCTTCCTTCCGGCGGCCGTGGACTCCGGCTCTGTGACTGGCATGCGCGCGGGAGCTGCCAATCGCGGCATGATATTAATGAAGAAACGGCATGGCGGCCCATTTCTTCACTGCACATGTTGCCGATGACGTCGGCACATGCAAGTACAGTGTATATATCCTAAACCGTGCAAGTTTAGGAGATATTCACGGAACATACAGGTACACCTTATTATAGGCTTACCTGTAGGTTAAAGTGGTTGTAAAGAGTTTACAATCACTTTAATAACTTGCTTGTCATGATCATCTTAGAAATTAAGCTGATGAGGGAATGCAGAGCACTGTGTTATAAAATGTATAACTTTTGATTTATGGGGATTCGAGAATGATCAACTGTTGTCCAGAAAGAAAATTTTCAGCACACTTGAGATTTTATTTGTATCTTATCAATCACCTTCCACAGTTATTGTGTTCTCTACACAACCTCATTGTTTTAACCTAGGCTTGAATCAGTGACATCACACTTTTTGGCTGACATTCCATCCAGACCCAAAGCATACTGCAAAAATAGGGAGAGATATCTTGGCTGCCGCACACCTCATCTGGCCCAAGTGGTTTGCAAGTAAATACAATGTTAACAGAAAATGCAGCGCTTGTCAAAAAAATGACATAAACATTAATGATAAACCACACAAAAATAGTCCATAAATAGTCCATATAGACCCAAAGTGAAAATAACTCCTTTAAATAAAAAGGTTCAGGCTGTAGATGAAACACCAAGTGAAGGAAAGATGAAAAAATCTGCATTTCTCCCATACACTGTGCAAAAATCCACCACCGACATGGCTTCCAAACTAATGGAATAGCCAAAATCAGCTCGTAGGGATGTAATCACTCCCTCGTGGACTCATGCGCATGGCTCAAGGCTTCTAATAATCAATGTTGAGTGCAGCAATCCTCAGAGAAAGACATCAAAGGCAATGCACATAGCGTAATCCAGTAATAAAATGTATTTAAATGCAGTAAAAACACAAATGATTACACTCTCATTTAGCTGATTAAAATAAAGCATGTAGTGGTAATACATCCAGCAATCAAGAACAGTCGTCGGAGCGTAGTAATGGCACGTCTGGTTGTCCACCCGACTGGTTTCGTCATACAATTGACATTGTCGGGGGTGTGGCCTCCAGATGTGCACTACGCTCATAAAAACAGAACAAGACTAAGGGCGGAAGACTGCGTTCCGGCCATCTAGTTGGCATAGAAGAAAGGGCAAACACAGAATCTGCTTGTAAACCACTATGTGCCCAAAGCCAAATGAAAAATGGAGGGAGAAAGACATCCCCAGTATCAGATACATGAAAATATGTGAAAATATGTTGTTTTATTATACATACAATATAGGTAATGACGCCGTCAGATGTAAGGGATAAAAATAGTGCGGGACTTACTACAAAAACAGAGTACCAATTTAAATGTCACCATCTAGTGGAATAATAGTAAATAAAAGCAAAATGAACCAGTTCCCTACCGAGTCATTGTGAAATGACGTCGGCAGGAACTGCTCGCCGATTTGGGCCGACGTCATATGACATCAGCCGCTTCTCGCCGCTACTGCGGGCCCCCAGGGGCCCGCAGAGCGGTGATCACGGATCGCTCGTCTGCCGGGGGATTGTGCCCCCCCAGATCGGAGTAAAGAGCCAATAAAATTTGCTCTTTACCACGTGACCGACTGTGTCCAATCACAGCCGGTCACTAACGGTCCTCTCGTGCACACCTGCCCACCAGAGTACCCGAGTACCTGTCACCAGCCCATCAGAGTACCCGAGTACTTGTCACCTGCCTTTCAGATAACCCGAGTACCTGTCACCAACCCATCTGAGTAACCGAGTACCTATCTGCAGCCCATCAGAGTACCCAAGTACCTTTTACCAATCCATCAGATTACCCGAGTACCTGTCTCCAGCCCATCAAAGTACCCAATTACCTATCTGCAGCCCTTCAGAATACCTGAGTACCTATCTGCAGCCCATTAGAGTACTTGAGTACCTATATGCAGCCCATGCCTCATAGAATATACCTCAGGTGTTTGCTTTCCAAAATGGGGTCATTTTGGTGGTAATTCCACTGTCCTGGTGCCCCGGGGCCATCAAAAGTGTGATAGGTATGAATGGAATTTTATGTGTAATTTATGCTCCTAGAACGCCTGACGGTGCTCCCTGCATGTTTGGCCTCTGTATGTGGCCAGGGTGTGAAAAAGTCTCACACATGTGGTGTCATCATACTCGGGATGAGTAGCAAAATATATTTTGGGGAGTAATTTTTGCTATGTACATGCTATGTGTTAGAAATATCTTATAAATTGACCACTTTGTGTAAAAATAAAAGCGTTTTCATTTTCTTTCCACGTTTTTCGAAGACTTGTGATAAAAAAATTAACCATTCAAAAGACTCATAATGCCTCATAGATTATACGTTGGGGTGTTTGCTTTCCAAAATGTGGTCATTTTATGGGCAATTCCATTGTCCTGGTGCTCCAGGGCCTTCAAAAGTTTAATGGCTCTTTAGGAAATTAGATGTGAAATTTATGCTCCTAGAATGCCTGACGGTGCTCCCTGCATGTTGCACTTCTCTATGTGGCCAGGCTGATTAAAAGTCTCACACATGTGGTATCAGCATACTCGGGATAAGTAGCAGAATATATTTTGGGGGGTAATTTTTGCTATGTGCATGTTATGTGTTAGAAATAACTTATAAATTGACCACTTTGTGTAAAAATAAAAGCGTTTTCATTTTCTTTCCACGTTTTTTGAAGACTTGTGGAAAAAAAATGAACCATTCAAAAGACTCATAATTAGAGTTGAGCGAACTTCTAGAAGTCCGGGTTCTGCTGGTTCGGCCGAACTTCGGGTCAAAGTCCGGGTTCGGGTCCGGACAGAACCCGAACTTTGTGTAAAGGAAGGAAAACGTCTGGAGATCCTGGAAGGTCCTGATAAAATGTCGTGAAAAACATGGATTTTCAGGCCCAGAGGTAACTAAAGTTACCCCAAGCCCCAGGCCCTGTTTCAAGCCCAAGACAGGCCTGGGCTTGGGCCTGAAACTGGGCTTCAAGCCGGCTTGGTCGTCTTGGGCCTGAAGATCTTCAAGCGAGTTGAGATTAATACTCAGAAAACTTACCAAGTAAAAAAAAGGTGTTCAGAAGTTTTTTGCACCTTTCTTTTACTTTTGCGAAAATAAAAATGTGTTTCACCAGTTAAATATTCAATAAAGATTGTGT
>BLSH010174966.1:76834-99428 GCA_018402905.1 Glandirana rugosa | reverse complement strand
TTGTACGTAGAGTCGTTTATCCCTCACTCCCGTGCTTGCGCTGCCAACTCCGTTTTCTCTTGTTCAAGTGGTTAAGCAGCAATTGCACCATGCATGTGGGGTATCACCGTGAATGTCTGATGGAGGACAGTAATTCTAGCAGTAGACCTCCTCTGTAATCTAAAGTTGTAACTTTTAAAGGCTTTTAAAAAATGTATATAATTTGTCTCCACTGCGCAGGTGTGCGTAATTTTTAAAGAATGTCATGTTTGGTGTCTAATCTGTAGGGCCTCTGCTTTAAAAAATATGTTATGTTTGGGGGTTCAAAGTAATTTTCTAGCAAAAAAAAAGTATCAGAAAAGACTTGGGGGTTCAAGTGGTTAGAAGAGTGGGTGATATTGGGCATAAAATGCCAGGAAAGTTTAACCCCCCCCCCCCAAATGACCACATTTTGGAAAGTAGACACCCCAAGCTATTTGCTGAGATGCATGTTGAGTCCATGGAATATTTTATTTTTTTGTCAAGTGATTGAAAAATGACAAAAAAAAAAAATACACGTACAGGAATCACTGCATTCAGTATTTCTAAGGGCGTAAACGTATGCTTTCGCCCCACACTATCTATCACAGTATCGGAGGCCATGAAATGCCCAGATAGCAACCCCCCCAAATGACCTCATTTTGGAAAGTAGTCACCCCAAGCTATTTGCTGAGAGGCATGTTGAGTCCATGGAATATTTTATATTTTGCCACAAGTTTCGGGAAAATGACACAAAGTTGTCACTGAAATGATATATTGCTCACACATGTCATGGGTATATGTGAATACATTCTGATGTTTTGTTTTTTGTTTTTTTTTTTTTACACAAAGTGGTCACGAAATGATATATTGCTCGAACATGCCATGGGTATATGTGGAATTACACCCCAAAATACATTCTGCTGCTTCTCCTGATTATGGAAATACCACATGTGTGAGACTTTTTGGGAGCCTAGCCGCGTACAGAACGGCAAAAACCAATCACTGTCTTCAGGCTTTCTAAGGGCGTAAAATGGTGATTTTACTCCTCACTATCTATGATGGTTTTGGAGGCCCTGAAATGTCAAGATAGCACAAAAGCCCCCAAATTACCCTATTTTGGAAAGTAGACACCCCATGTATTTGCTAAGAGGCATGGTGAGTATTTTGCAGCTCTCATTTGTTTTAGAAAATGAAGAAAGAAAAGAAAAATGTATTGTTTTTCTTTTTTCAAATTTCAAAACTTTGTGACAAAAAACAAGATCTGCAAAATACTCAATGTGCCTCTCAGCACATAGCTTGGAGTGTCTACTTTCCAAAATGGGGTCATTTGGAGGGGTTTTGTGGTATCTTGGCATTCCATGGCCTTCAAAACTATGATAGGTAGTGAAGAGTGAAATCAAAAATGTATGCCCTTAGAAAGCCTGAAGGTGGTGATTGGTTTCGGGGTCCTGTATGCGGCTAGACTGTCAAAAAGTCCCACATATGTGGAATCCCCATATTCAGATGAAGTAGCAGAATGTATTTTGGGGTATAATTCCACATATACCCATGGCATGTTTGAGCAATATATAATTTAGTGACAACTTTGTGAAAAAAATAAAAATTGTCATTTCCTGAAACTTGTGGCAAAATATAAAATATTCCATGGACTCAACATGCCTCTCAGAAAATAGCTTAGGGTGTCTACTTTCCAAAATGGGGTCATTTGGGGGGGGGGGGCGGGTTGTGCTATCTAGGCATTTTGTGGCCTCCGAAACTTTGATAGGTAGTGTGTGGTGAAGTCAGCAATTTTCACACTTAGAAATTCTGAAGGCAGTGATTGGTTTTCGGGGTCCTGTACATGGCTAGACTGCCACATGGGGTATCCCCATATTCAGGAGAAGCAGCAGGATGTATTTTGGGCTGTACTTCCACATATAGCTATGGCATGTGTGAGCAATATATCATTTAGAGACAACTTTGTGTAATGTTTTGTTTTGTTTTTGTCATTATTCAATCACTTGTGACAAAAAATAAAATATTCCATTGAATTAGCATGCCTCTCAGCAAATAGCTTTGGGTGTTTACTTTCCAAAATGGGGTAATTTGTTTTTTTTTTTTTGCTATCTGGACATTTCATGGCCTCCGAAACTGTGATAGGTAGTGAGGGGTGGAAGCATAATTTTATGCCCTTAGAAATCCTGAAGGCGGTGATTTGTTTTTGGGGTACAGTACGCGGATAGGCTCCCAAAAAGTCTCACACATGGGGTATCCCCATACTCAGGAGAAGCAACAGAATGTATTTTGGGGTGTAAATCCACATATACCCATGGCATGTGTGAGCAATATTTCATTTCAGTGACAACTTTGTGTAATTTTTTTTCAATCACTTGTGACAAAAAAATAAGGTATTCAATGGGTTCAACTTGCCTCTCAGCTAATTCCTTGGGGTGTCTACTTTCCAAAATGGGGTCAGTTGGGGGGAGGGGGGTTGTACGGCAGTTATAAAATAATAGTTGCGTGAATTCCAGAAAATGTACCCTAGTCCCTAGTTTGTAGACACTATAACTTTTGCGCAAGCCAATAAATATACGCTAATTCACTTTTTTTACCCAAGACATGTGGCTGAATGCATTTTGGCAAAAATTTATGAGTAAAATTTAGTTTATTGTATTTTTCTAATGACAAAAAGTAGAAAATATAATTTTTTTCAAAATTTTCAGTCTTTTTTTGTTTGTATCGCAAAAAATAAAAAACGCAGATGTGATCAAATACCACCAAAAGAAAGCTCTATTTGTGGTAAAAATGGATGCATATTTTGTTTGGGTACAGCATTGCATGACCACGCAATTACCAGTTAAAGCAGCTCAGTGCCAAATTGAAAAAAGTGTCCTAAAGGTCCTAAAAAGGTCCTTAACCGCTGAAGCGGTTAAATAAAAAAGTACACAAACGCCAGTGGTCCCCCAAAATACATAGCAGACCCTTGGGGGGGGGGCTGTGTGCTGTGTTTTTTTTTATATAGAAAGCTGTCAAAGACAGCTGTCAAAGTAAATTGCCAGCAATTTTAAAACATTTTTCTTTTGTTAATGTCAGTACTAAGAAATCATTATGCCCGGCTTTATGGAATTTTTTATTTTTCTTTTCATTGGTACATGTTTCCCAAGGTAGTGTCCACCCCCTACCATTTTTGACACGCCCCCTGCCTATTAGACCAGAAAATGGGCATTTATAGTTTGATAGATTTGGCTCCCATTGATTACAATAGATTTTGGGTTATGCTTAGACTTGTGCATGGCTGAAATTTTTTTTTCAGAAATTCTGAACTCGGCAATTGCGGTAATTCTGAAATTTGCCGTAATTCGGCAATTGTGGTAATTCGGAAATTTGCGGTAATTCAGCAATTGCGGTAATTGCAGTAATTCTGCAATTATGCAATTCGGCAATCGGAACAGCTGAAAATCCGAAGTTTTCGGAAATTTGGAAATCCGAAAATTCAAAAATAACTAAGAGCATTTGAAATAATAACTAACTAATAAATAACTATTAAGTTATAGGTATTGGAATTTCCTTGAAAATATGGCTGTTAGTGATAAATTTCATATTTAAATTCACTAACAGCCAAATTTTCAAGGAAATTCCAATACCTATAATTTATTATTATATTCTTTCTTATTTCCAAAATTCAGAAATAAGAAAAAACATTTGAAATAAAAATAAATAACTATTAAATTATAAGTATTGCAATTTCCTTGAAAATTTGGCTGTTAGTGAACTTAAATATGAAATTTATCACTAACAGCCATATTTTCAAGGAAATTCCAATACCTATAATTTAATAATTATTTATTATTATTATTTCAAATGTTCTTTTTTATTTCCGAATTTCGGAAATTCAGAAATAAGAAAGAACATTTGAAATAGCGTATTATAATTTATAATAAGTTAAAATAATACATTAATAACGTATTATTTCAAATGTTCTTTCTTATTTCCAAAATTTCTGAAATTTCGGAAATAAGAACATTTGAAATAATAATAAATAACTATTAAATTATAGGTATTGGAATTTTCTTGAAAATATGGCTATTAGTGATAAATTTCATATTTAAGTTCACTAACAGCCAAACTTTTAAGGAAACTCCAATACCTATAATTTAATAGTTATTAGTTAGTTATTATTTCAAATGTTCTTAGTTATTTTCGAACTTCTGAATTTCTGAATTTTGGATTTTCGGCTGTTCCGATTGCCGAATTTCTGAATTACCGCAATTACAGCAATTGCCAAATTAGCGCAAATCTCTGAATTACAATAATTGAAAATTCAGAATCCGGAATTAGACTGAATTTTACAAAATTCGGTAAAAACGAAATTCGGAACAAACTAATTGCACAAGTCTATTAGGCATCCAAACTTCTTTGAAGTTTGCTGAGCCCCTGCTGAACTGAACCTAGGGCAGTTTGCTCATCACTACACACTTCCAGGTGTTTATGAAATAGCATGTCCCCTGCTGGCCATAATGGTTCCTCTCAAGGACCCCTACATCATACATCACTACTGTATCCTACAATGAGTATCGGTCAGCAGGAGGAACCAGATTTGCAACAGATAGACCCGCTATTCAACCAGCCAGTTTAGTCAATGCAACCCACCATCCAGAGCGCTGAGGTTTTAGCAAATGGGCCAATGGATAGGCAGAGCATAGGGTTAAATTTGTTGACCAACCTAAGGAAATCACATTAATATATATAAAATCCATATATTTACAAATGAAATTTTATACTAAAATAATCAATAATTATTAACTGCTTTTTAAACTTTCTTTCACCTTATTCTCTAAAAACCATACCATAGCCTCTCTCCATTTCTACTGTTTAACTTATGGGCACATTTTTGCTCTAAGCACTACCATGCAGTCTAGCAGAGCCACTATATGAACATGGTTTGACCATGCCAAAAGTCTTTTTTTTAAGTGATATGCACCCATTAATAACATTTGAACAAATGAAAACAAGTTTAGAATAAGTTAAAGAAATATCACCTTGTTTTTGAGAAACTGATGTCTGAAACTGAAACATTTACTCCTAAAATACATGGGATTATACACCCCATTAACACCCATCATACCATAAGAACATACCAAAAATATAAAATAAACACACAACGAGGATTGTGGAAAAGTTTAGGCCGCAGCCCCTTTATTGGGTTTAAATCAATTTTAATTAGGAAATAAACTTTAAACCTTTAATACCAAACAGAATCGCTGTTAACCATTAACAGACCAACCTGCTTAGTCACTAAGACTCAAGCAGCAATATCTTATACCAACCAAATAACAGTTTACCAACCACTGTCCACCCACAAAGTGGGCGACATTACCCAAAAAGATAGACCTTCAATATCAAATTGAACTGTTATTAACCAATAACAGACCAACATGCTTCCAAACAGCAATATCTTAACCAAGTAACAGCGTACCAACCACTGTCCACCCTCAAAGTGGGCGACACAACCCACATAAAGGGGGACCATGACGAGGGGAAATACCAAAGGGGGGGAGGGGGTAGAGCAGGTCAAAAGATCCAGCCGGAAGGCTGAGGAGAGTG
This sequence comes from Glandirana rugosa, assembly GCA_018402905.1. Classification (NCBI taxonomy): domain Eukaryota; kingdom Metazoa; phylum Chordata; class Amphibia; order Anura; family Ranidae; genus Glandirana; species Glandirana rugosa. Next base: position 93,845 of record BLSH010174966.1, on the reverse strand, counting down.
CAGAGGTGAGTCCAGCTGACAGACCTGAGGTAAATGCTGACTCCGCCCAGTGACAGGAGAGAATAGAAGTAAAAGGTTACACTCATTGGCTAGATGTTTCCCGCCAAAGTATTTGTCACCAATCCAGTGCTCAGCAGCTGAGGTAAATCTTCCTAGCACCAGCAGGCAGCTTGTCACCTGAAACACAAAACAGAAAGAACCAGCAAAGCAGCCATAGAGAGACATGCACTTAACAATCATCATAGCCCTCTAATAAGAGTAAAATTTATTTATAAATAAAAATGGGTGTTAGGGATGACAATCCCATGGGGCCACTCCTCTATTTTATTATTTCGTGGCCCTGACATGGGATTGTACACCCCATTAACACCCATGATACCATAAGAACATACCTAAAATATAAAATAAACACACAACAAGGATTGTGGAAAAGTTTAGGCCGCAACCCCTTTATTGGGTTTAAATCAATTTTAATTAGGAAATGAACTTTAAACCTTTAATACCAAACAGAATCGCTGTTAACCATTAACAGACCAACCTGCTTAGTCACTAAGACTCAAGCAGCAATATCTTATACCAACCAAATAACAGTTTACCAACCACTGTCCACCCACAAAGTGGGTGACATTACCCAAAAGCCAGGTTACCAACCTGGCCACACCCCACCACTGCGGCCTAAACAATCACTCTTTGAAATCCAGCATTGAAAATGCCCTTACTAATGACTGAGAAAATGTACCAAAAACAGACCTCCCAAATCTCTGAAATTATAAAAAGGGACAGCCTTTTACACAGTAAGTAGCAAAGGACATGTCCCCGGTTACAGGGACCTCAATGATCCAATGTGCAGAAAATGATTGGATAAACAACACAAGTTCTTTTTTCTTACCTATGCTTTTCCTTTATAATGGCTTTTCAAAATAACAAATGCAGCAATCTAGAGGCTGGATAAAAAGATTAGTTCGGCATAACACTTTTGGCAGGAAAATAGTACATTTTACATTGCATATAGAGATGTACACATCAGACCAAAACGAGGGACAACTGAAGCTGCATGAGGGACAGAGGAATTTGGTCCCAAAGAAGGGATTGGGCACTATGCTAAACACTGCTAGACCTCTGATTAAACTCTCCAGTTCACAATAGAGAAAATGAAGTCACTAATAATGAGTATACAGTAAATCAGCATATCAATCAATTCACATTTTATGGTAACTGTACCATGAACTGAAGCCCTGGCCTAGAAAACCACTTATTTGTAGATAGAACAGATCCCATTTTATTTAGAAGGTCTACTATTTTGAATCCACCTAAATCATTCCATTCTAGGTGAACAATGAAGATATCCAACACAGCTCACACTTGCAAATAGGAAATATGATCAGCCAGCTACTCCAAATACATACCCCATATACCCTGTAAGATAACTGATATTTTAACAGGAGGAAAATAAAACCCTCCACACCAGAAAACATATGGATAAGAAACACTCATATTATCAATTTCTTTTTTTTGAAATGATTATAAAAGGCGGGGACATGCGTAATAAATGCAAAGAGCAGGATTGACATAAAGAGCAGGGCGCCCATCTAAGTTCTGATGCACTCCCTATGTAGTAGCTGCATATTCTGCGCCAGCAACATCTTTTAGGGACCAACTTAAATTATGATTCTGATAAAGGAGAACCATACACATGCAACAAAAAAGAAAGGAAAGCCTTGTGAATAGTTCAAATTGCTGAATCAGCTCTATTGGGCAATGCAAATGGCCTAGGGCAGGGACGCAACCAGCAAAACCACAAGCTCCATCATGCCTCTGCCTCTGGGTGTCATGCTTGTGACTCTCAGAGTCTTGCTATGCTTCATGGGACCTGCAGTTACGCAACAGCCGGAGGCCTGCCAACCGCACTCCCCCGGCCCAGGGCATGAAATGATAACTGCCTATCTATGTCTTGCTAATCCAATTCTGCAAACACTTTTGTCCAGAAGTTGACAACTTACCTCAACTAACTAGATTGAACTAAGTGGGAAAACAGTTCTAAAGTGTTTTATATGCAGAAGAACATATTGATTCCATAGCAGTAGCGAACTGACATGACATGTTGAATGTAATTTGTGACCCAATAGCAGCATATAAATATAGCTTTTAAAATCCAATGCAGAACACAGTCATTGTGTCTCAAACTCCTACTAACAGTTTTGATGAAAGAGTATGGAAACCACCACTTTGATACATGGCACATAAAGGCAAAAAGAGTTCTGCAGAGTCCTCAAAGGAGAAGCAACCAGTGGCATAGATAATGTAGGTTGTTTCAGCAAGGGAATGGAATATTAAATTTGATATGACTGCAAGCAAAAACTGGTTTTAATGACATTGTAGGCCTTTTCTTACCGCTTGGAGTAACAGATGTTCTGAAACACTGGAAACATAGCAAAACAAAGCATACGCTAATACATGTTTTGCCACCCTGAAAATGTCTGTACTTTAACTTAAATATAAAATGAAGACCAGGAAGAAACGTTTTTTAGCGTTTTTTAGACAATCAATTGCATAAAAACGCTACTCTAACATTCATCAATAAGAGGCATTGGCAGCTGAACTGCTTGCTCTAAAGTGCCACAGCCACAACAACAGGGAGAAGCCCAAGTGAACAATATTCTTAGGGATACCATGTAAATGCAATATTCTGGTCAAAATGCTGAACACTATTTTCCAGACTGGAAATGACCACATTCAATAGATTCTGTTACATCTATAGACATCTGGAGAATGCTCATCTAAAACAATTTCTTACATGCCACATAGAGCTAACATTTTAAGTTGAAATAAATTTGCGCCAAAGCCAGTAGATACTATTTTACCTTCTAACAAAACCAACATGCAAATAAGGGAATTTAAGGCCTGAGATGAGAAGCACCCAGCCCATTAGTAAAAATCTGCTCACAGGTATAATGCCTGATACAAGCCCAACAGCCCAAGGACAACTGAATCACATAGACAGTATGCTAGTTTCTGATAAGGTGGTTCTGAAAAGATACCATGTCTTTTATAGGAGTCTAAAACTCCAACCTGGCGAACTCTATAACAGCACCCAGGAAATAAATGTGGGGCAAGGCAGAACTGTGATGCAGCAGCCAAAGGGACATGATATGTTGTATTAACCATCAAACTGGAAGACCAGGGATCATTTCCCCCATGCTCACTGGACTCTGGCTTTGAGAACAAACTCCTACCAGGCAACAGTGTTTTGCAAAGCAGAATTCTGCAGCACTGTAGTAGAAATGCACTGTGATTTACTAAAAGAAAGTATCCTCAATTTCTGTACTGAATTGAGAGATAGAGGAGCAATGAAGAATACAGATCTCTGTGACTGAGCCTCAGAGGGGATCATGTGGCTAACACCAAAAGCCTTCCAATGCTTCACTATTGAATCTTCATGCTGCTTATCAAGAAAATACATTGAGATGAAGTAAGAAGAGAATGACCAGGGAGTTACAAGTTCCTGACCAAAAGCAGAGAATAAACAAAAAGATTTAATGTCAGATTTGGTCAGGGCATCTAACCAAATGATCTAATCACAAAAAGGGTTTGATATACTGTAGATTTATGTATATCAATGAGAATAGGTTATCAATAATTATATCAATAAAGACCAAGAACCCTTAGGAACTGACATATGATTAATTCCTTGGGTTTCCTCAGGAATCACAGCTAGAGGTGATAACCTAAATAAACAAATAGAAGAACTATATGAGGTGGGATCCTCTCTTAATGAATTTCTTTAGAAAATTTTAAGAACACTATCATGCCTACACGTCATGTTCTGTGACACATTATGTACTGTATGCGTATTGTTATTTAACTTTTCCTAATAAAACAAAGTGGGAAAAAATATGTATACAACACAATATCAGGCAACTCATTCACTGATTTAAAACTGACAAGCCTTAACCACTTCCTTACTGGGCACTTAAACCCCCCTCCTGCCCGGACCAATTTTCAGTTTTCAACGCTGTCGCTCTTTGAATGACAATTGCGCGGTCGTGCGACGTTGTACCCAAACAAAATTTGCGTCCTTTTTTTCCCACAAATAGAGCTTTCTTTTGGTGGTATTTGATCCCCTCTGCGTCATTTCTGATCGCCGCTATAAACAAAAAAAGAGCGACAATTTTGAAAAAAAAAAATATTTTTTACTATTTGCTATAATAAATATCCAAAAATAAAAAAAACTATGGACATTAATTTATGGCGTTTTTATTATTATTTTTTTTTTACTGGTAATGGCGGCGATCTGCGATTTTTATCGGTACTGCGATATCGGGGTGGACATGTCGGACGTTTTTGACACTTTTTTGGGACCAATGACATTTATACAGCCATCAGAAATTGAAATGTCCACTGATTACTGTATAAATGTCATTGGCAGTAAAGGGGTTAACCTGCAGGGGGCAGTGAAGGGGTTAACTATGTTCCCTGGGTGTGTTCTAACTGTGGGGGCGGGGTTGACAGGGGCATGAAAGATCTAACTGATCCCAGTGACAGGACGTCAGTAGATCTGGCATGCCCCCCCTCACAGAACGGGGAACCGCCAAAGTAAACACGGTCCAGTCCTCCTCTCTGTAAGGAAATCGCGGGTCTCCGGCGGACATCGGGTCCGCCCGACCCGCGGGCACGCTCCCGCAGCATGCGGCGGCACGTGCGTGCGCCGCTCGAGCCCGCGGGAGCGCACCCAGCACGAGCCAAATGGGAATCTATAGACGTCCTCCCGGCATTTTAGAGCCATGCTGTAGCCATCATTCGGCTATGGCGCGGATGGGAGGAGGTAAAACAGCTTAATTTCTGTAAAGGAAGTAAATAAAACCCTCAGAAAAGCCAATTATGATAAACTGACTGATCAGCCTGTTAGGCACACCTGTAAGCACACAATCTCCCCTAACAATCCTGCCATGCTGTATACTGGACAGGAGCACTAACCACCCTAGCACAGTACCTGCTGCTATAACTGCAGACAATGAAAACACAATGAAGACATTTCACAGGTCAGAAGTGTGATAGATCTAAATCTAAATGAAAGTTCTAGAGAGAGGAGAGTGAACAGGAAGGGGTGGATAAAGGGTGACAAAGCACACTGAGCAGGGAAGACACTGACACAGAGGAGACTGAAGCAGACAGAACAGAATGAAATCTGTGTACATTCCCGGCCCTCAGAGCCCTCACTCACCCCTAGTCTGTGATGATGATGATGATGAGGAGGATCCTGTTGGAGAGGTGTTGATCACGCTGTCGGCCCTGGTAGCAGCTTCAGACCCTCTGCCTACCTGGCTCATGGTGGCAGGAACAGTGGCACTGTGGCATCTGAAGAAGAGTAGGACCTCCTTATCCTGCGTATTCTTTCATGGCCTTTTCCCAGACACTTCCAGTCAGCGGTCCTCGTCTTCTGGTCCCAGTAGAGTTGTGATGCTTCTATGGTCTTGCTGCAGGTCCAGGTCTGCCTACAAGTGGATGAAAAGTTCCCTGGCTGAACTCAGATAACCTATTACAATCAATATACAGGGTAGCCCTGGCCCTTCAGGAATGCGGGGTATAATACAGGCACAAGGCCCACAGATGTAAGTGATGATACAGTTGTCACCAGTGAAAACTGAGGGGGGGGGGGAGTAAAAATAAGTATATTAAATGACTGAGGCAAGCCTTCCTCCAGGGGAATTAGTCAGTTGAAGTAGTTCATGAAGTAGAATATTCAGTCTGGGCTGAGAGCAGGTCAAAAGATCCAGCCGGAAGGCTGAGGAGAGTGCAGAGGTAAGTCCAGCTGACAGACCTGAGGTAAATGCTGACTCCGTCCAGTGACAGGAGAGGATAGAAGTAAAAGGTTACACTCATTGGCTAGATGTTTCCCGCCAAAGGATTTGTCACCAATCCAGTGCTTAGCAACTGAGGTAAATGTTCCTAGCCACAGCAGGCAGCTTGTCACCTGAAACACAAATCAGAAGGAACCAGCAAAGTAGCCATAGACAGACATGCACTTAACAATCATCATATCCCTCTATTAAGAGTAAAATTTATTTATAAAACAAATGGGTGTTAGGGGTGACAATCCCATGGGGCCACTCCTCTATTTTATTATTTTGTGGCCCTGGCATTCCTTTGTTATTAGATAGAACATGATTCTTGGTTAATAATGAACACATAAACATTGTATTGCAACAAGTTTAAGCCATGAATATAAACATCTAAATATTGCGTTCAAAGAAAATATTCCACCATATAGCAGCAATCAACTTTCATTTACACAGCCATCTGCCACGCAGCTTCAAATTCTTGGCTAACTTATTTTCTAACACAGCAGGGTGATCACATTGAATGCTTAAATACAAACAATGATTGATTTACTCCTGTGTTAAAACAATGCTAATATGATTATAATGATATAGCCTTGGATGTTTTGAAGAAAATGAACCTACTTTAGCTGTAAGTGCAAACACCATAAACTACGTTGAATGTAAATGCATTAATTCCCATATTGAGCATTTGTGATGGTTCCTTTGTTGTTAGTTTTTTTTTACTGTAACGCATATATAGAACCTTATATGATAATATGTACCTTGTGTGTAAATTGTAATTGTAGTAATTGTATAAATCAACATAGAAATGGGGGTCATGCAACACCTGAATAAACATGGCAGTTTTAATCCATGAAATTCAGGCTTCAGCTCTTTCCATAGTGTCTCCTGCTCTGCTGTATGCTGAGCTGTAGGATCACGCAGCTTCTAACTCAATTTGTCAATGATTTACATGGTTGAACTGGTAGGAGGTGTAAACTACTATGCTTTGCATAGAGTTAATTAACATCATTGATAATCAAGGTTCAGAAAGTTAAGTACAGTGGAAATTAGGGCCAGACCATCCACAAGTCATTATAGGCAGGAGCCTAGGGCCCAACTGATATCTCGGAAGCCTAGTTACAACCTTAATGCCCCTACAGTACACCAGGGGGGCTGATGCAATAAGTCAAAGCTGTACATCTTCCCATCATTTCACAAAGGAGGATACAATTGTGGGCAGGTGATGTCTAATGGAGCTATTCCAGTACAGACAATACAAATGGGGTACTTTCTCTTTGTCTATTGCAATCTTTATGAATTTCAGTCTGAAGTATTGGGGGAAAACATTTACTATCTTGCCTAGGGCCCCATTGTGCCTTAATCCATCTTTTGTGGACATCTCAATGTTGCCAGATGTTATAAGAAGCTTTCATTTACAGAACCTGACAGTTTTCACTCATGCTTGTGTCATCAGTTTTGGTGGACTTGCACTTTAAGCTCTTTATGACCAGAGGTCATTTAAACCTAGTAGCCGAGTCCAGTCTTAGCAGCTTTATAATGCATTGGTTATCTAAATAATAGCCCCATAACTAATTTGCCTGACTAAAGTAAGTTTACATAGCTTCAAATATGTATCAAATTTGTATTTGTTACAGTGTATTAATATGTACCCAACTCATTTTTTATAGGCTGACAAAATGTGAAAACATGCATTTTTGGTTAGTTTACAGTTTTATTCAAAATGTTTAACTTTTGCCATTTGTATATTTATATATTTTACACAGAATTATTCTTTCTAGCACTTTAGAACTCTATACAGTGAGTGTACACAGGCACTATGAGATGTTTGCTTGTTCCATTGATCACCATGATTGGCTGTCACGGTGATCACATGATCAGGAACCACACTGATTTCAACGTTCTAGGGCCTTTTTAAGCTTAATGTTTATTTGGAGATGCACTTTGTATACAGCATGCCACCGCATTGCTGTGTGGCAAATATGGTGCATCACAAACATTACACATCCGTCCCCTTACCATCATGGTTTCAGTAAAAACTAGACATCATAGTCACCTCCCAAAAAAATACTACAAAGAGAGGCAGGACTAAAATGACCTTCCATGACTATTGTACATCCTTCCAGACAATCAGCAGCCTGCCATCTGCCAGCATTATCTCTTACTCTGTCCATAACAGACTTGCAGTAGGAGGAAGAGTGCTGGCGCGGGATGGAGCTTTTTCCAGCTCCTGCTATGGCTTATACAGAAGAAAAGGATCCCTGTAGCCACACAGCCATGTAGTCCCTAGAATCGGTGTATAAGGGCAACCTCAGCCTGTGCCTCATTCCCATAGACACACTCCTAAACCTTGTGGACAGGCTTCCCAGAAGAGTTGAAATGGCTATAGCTGCAAAAGGTGGGCCAACTCAATATTGAACCCTACAGACTAAGACTGGGATGCCATTAAAGTTCATGTGCATGTAAAGTCAGGCATCCCAATACTTTTCACAATATAGTGTATGTGGGTTTGGTGAGCAGTTGGAGAACATCATTGTCCTCAGTGATGATCATGAGGATGTCTGGTAGAAGTGGTCAAGGAAAGGTACTAGTATTGGTTGTCCATCTTATTGGATCCCCAGTATAAGACCTACAGTAAGTGGCTTATCCTCTACCGCCATCCTAGAGGGAATGCAAAATGTACTATTTTGTGGCGTTTACTGCAGGGGGGCAGCAATCCCTCTGTTGGCCAATATTCCTCCATTGCTGATATTCCCTGGAGGATCCAAAAGAGCAGCTGTCTCAGCATGGCTTTGCATAGTTTTTTTCAATCCACAGTAGCCAAAAGCTTCTATCACCAATCATTGGCTGAGCCTTATGTTGGCTGACTGTATTGATTCTAGAGCTGATACTGAAATGCTAAAAAGCAAGCAGGACTTAGTCTACTACTGAGTGTCCAGAATGGTCCATTGGCGGGTTTTGCCCACTAGCCCTGGAAATACTGATCTGCCTTGTTGCAAGTGTGACATCAAGAGGACCTTAACCACAAAAGAGGATTTGCCACAGAGACATGCTTTTACCTGTCCCCAGACAGTATCAAACTAGCTAACTTTTTATATAAAATAAATAAAGTCTGGAATACAGAAGAATTTAAAACCCATGCTGCAGATGCTGCAAAAAAAGTAAGTAATTGTGATGTTGCTTTTCAATTCAGTTGCTGCCAGCATAATCAGCTCCTGGCATCTCTCCCCATTCTTTCCCTTTTGCTTGCAAGTGAACTCCTGTCTTTTTTTTCTGAATCTGAGGCCTATTAAATTAAAAGCAAGTTGTCCTTTTACTGGAAATCTCTTTTTAGTAGCTGTGTCGCAGGTGCAAAGCAATGGTTTTTATTGCAAGAAAACTCTTGCTACATGTCTCTAAACTTGAAGCCTGTTCATGCTAAACATGTTTTCTCCCATCTCTTTTAATTTTTAAGTATTTTTCTTTTTTTTATTTATTCTTTAAATAAACCAAAAAATGGAAAGTATATTACCAATAACAACAGTTATAGTAGAATTTTACCACTACAAATGTTAATGAATGTATAAAAATTCTCTTAGATAACCAATTCCTCTCTGGAGCACTTTTTTTGCACATAATGTATTTTAAGAACTGCATTTGTGGCTAAAAATTATTTAAAACCACCAGAACGATATTTTCTGAATGAACAGGTCATGCAGAATAAAAAAGATTTAAAGATTGTAGTAGTACTTTTTTATGTTGCACAATATTTACGCAACTGTTTATCAAATATATATTTCCAAGAAAAAACATTCTAAAATCAATTTTAGTGCACACAAACTTTAAATTATTCCCCATTTTATGTACAAAATAAAAAATGAAGTAATGTCAGGTAAATAGATACCAAATATGTCAAGACTCAAAACTGCCTGTGTCTTCAAAATGACAAAAAAAAGTGGTACCCAAAATTTTCAGTAGCTGGTGCTTTAAATGCCTTTACAGCTCATCAGTTTACAGTTAACTATAGATGAAGGACCTAAAATTATCGCTGTCACTCCAGTATCTTTGGCAATACCCAATATGTGTTTTGCAATTGTCTTCACACCCCATGTGTATGTTTGCATTCATGTGTGTTTTTTCATTATTTTTCTTTTTTTTATTGTATTTTGTTTTTGGATTTTGATTTTATTTTTTATTAAACTTTTTTTTATTTGGTGTTAAAAGTTGGCTAAATGGATTGTTTTGTGGTCATACATGTGAACAATGTATATGTATTATTATTCTTTTATTAATATTCTCAATATTCTTGCATTCGGTCCCTGAAGAAGCCACGGTCCAAACTGCAAAACGCATCAGGCTTGAATTTGGAGAATGCACATTAAAATCACTAAATTAACTATGTATACCTCTTTTTAGTATGGAAAATTGTGTTGCTTTATGGTACGTGTGAAAATTGCGGTAGCGTATTAATGCTACTAGTAGTCATTTTATCAACAAAGTAACTAATAAAATTTGCATTTCTATACTTTTTAATTGTGCTAATGTTGCCTCTAGTACAGAGCCTTTAAAGTCCCTTACTAATGGAGTCAGTTGGTTTCTGAATATGTTTTGGGGAGTATTGTTGAGGTGTGGTCCTGTGTGTTCTTTTCCCCCAGGATTTAGTTGATCGTTTTATTATAATTAAACTTTATTGCTATCTCAAGGGACTAACAAGAGTGAGCATATAGAGACATCAGGGATCCTGTTGCTTGCCATCCTGACAGCGTGTGTTGTGGCCATGGGCTGCTGGGAGGGCAGGAGAGCCCAGAACCCAGCAAGAAAGGGGGGTGCTGCCCCATGATGTGTCACCTCAAGTTGTGGATGCACTAGACACGTTCAAAAAAACTGAAAAATGTAAACTGCCAATTTTCCAAAGCTATCTGAAAAAGGTAAAAAAATGTTTGGGGCCCATTCATGGTTTAAAAGAAACTATACCCCATGGTGAAACATCTGTCTAGCTGCTTGTAAACAGAAGCTGCTGATCACACACTGCCAAAGTCCCACACTGCCAAACAATAAAGTTTGGAGATACTCTTGGTTTTGGAATGTGTGACACTGGTGCTAACTGGTGCTTAGGAAGAGGAGGTCTGGAGCTGCGGAAGATCAGAAGGAAGGCATGGAGGCTTCCATTGAACTTTTCAACTTTCCCCAAATCTGGGCATCAAACATAGGGAGGATAAGCATTGGAAAACAATGCTGTTCTTAGTGACACGTGTTGCTGGTACAACTACCTGAAAACATTTTTCTTTTGTTTTTTGTTTTACTGGAATGAATCAGATTGGGGTACTACTGTAGGCAAGCTACATCTAAATACGAAAAAAAAATCAATTCCACGGCCAAATACAGCTGTAAGGCATCCCCAGCATCACTTTATGCTGTATTTATTTTTATTTTTTTACTTTGGCATTGTTGCATGTCCCCCATGGCAGTGCCTGGCGTCTTATGCCTCTTTTCTGACAATAGTTTATTATCCCAACAAAAAAAAATTAATTGTATATTAAAAAGCCCCCCCTCCCTGCCCCCCCCACGCCTCTTCCAAATGGGACACTAATTCCTGTGTCAATTATCTAAGTCTCACTTCCTACAGAAACTGTGGACATAGAATACCCCATCCACACTAAAGCTGCTAGCTGTCCATTTTCTCAAACAGTGCCTGCATATTACTAGCTGAAAATTTGCAACCTGGCTCTTTTGACTTCGCAATCAAAGGAGGTCGGCAGGAGGGAGCTGATAGGGCAACCCACAGTGCACATTTCAGCCAATTAAGTCCTCATGCACACTGGACATTTTTACTGCTGCTGTTTTTGGTGTCCAGCTTTTTTCTACAGTCAGTAAATTCCCCAGCATGTAATCCTATGTGTCCATGCACATATGCTTTTATCAGCATTTTTGGCAAGGTCGTTTTCAGGCTGGAACCCCCCGCCCCCCCCAGAACTACTGCATTCGAAGAGGAGTTTTTCATAAGTAAAAATGCTCTAACGCTGTAAAATGTAGTTATCTGGCGCTTATGAGCATTTTTGAGCTTCAAGCTTTGTGGGAAGGTAGGAGTTAAAAATAGCAGAGAGGTGTTTTCTTGCTAAAAACTCACCACTTCAGCCCCGGAAGAATTTCCCACTTTAGGACCAGAGCACTTTTTGCGATTCGGCACTGTGTCGCTTTAACTGACAATTGTGCAGGCGTGACAGTCTTATAACCCTGTACCTAGCATCTTTAAGGCTGACAGTGGCATTTCTCATGTATTTATAATTACAAGCTTCTATTAGGCTAGCATCCTGGAATGTGCCTGTGTTTACAGTAAATTGTTTTGTGGCCATCACATTCTCTGTGCCAGTAATTGAATTAGTATTCTTCTATTGCACTAAATGCAATAAATATGTGTAGAAAACCTGCATAATGTACTGTATTAGTAGAGGTACTATGTCAATAACAAATATTTCTAAGTGGATCAAGAAAAGATATCCAGCATGTTCACATACAGTATCCTCTGAAGGTCTTCAGTTGATTGAAAAAGCACTAAGATGAAGCAACCCGCTGTGTTTCTGCCTCACAGGGCATTAGTCATAGCCAAACTGAAGACCTCTGTAGGACATGTGAATGCAGCGGATATCTCTTCTTGCTACATTGTGTCCTGTATTAGAACAAAGTTCATATTCCCATTGCACACATTCCTGGAACCAGCTCTGAAAATACCAGGTGCTGTAGCGACCGACAGCTGGATACTGAAATACTGAAACATGCATGATAATGTAGATATTCACCAGCACACCAAGGATCTTCATTTTGTCCAAATGTTTTTTTAATTAAAGAAAGACCACATCACAAAACAGAGTAGTGCAATGTTTCGGAGTCTTGTAGGACCCCTTTATCCCATGTCTGACTAAGGGGTCCTGCGCAGTGTTGCCAACCGCCAGTATTTTTACTGGCAGCCAGTAAAAAACAGGCAATTTTCTCCTGCCAGTAAATGCCAGTAAAAGGAAAAGGTTGCCAGTAAAAAAATATGGCTGTGGCGCTCGGTTCAGTCTGGAGCTGGCCAAGACTATCCCAGTGCCTGCTACAGTGTGATCGAGTGGCTCTGGTAGAGGGGGTGCCTGAGCGTGTTGTGTGATTTCATGGTGCAAGGGAGCCAAGCAGAGCAGCCGGAGCCTTGTGTGCGGGTCTGCGGGACAGGAGCAAGACTTGCTGGGAGCAGGCCTGTCAGTGTTGTTTAGACCGGAGTGGACTGAAATGACCACCTGGCGTGGATGTCACTGTGACTCAGGAAGGGGTATGTCATATCGGTGAGGTCTTATCATCATCTGTGCTGCTGCACATTGCTCTCAGTGTCAGTGTGAGAGTCAATTTCATGTGTGTGCTGCCCATTCTAATTTCTTGCCCTCCTGAGTCCTGTCCCTGAGCTACTTACTTACTATATCGAAAAGAAAATAATATTTTTTTTTTGCCTTACTATCTACCTTAAATCATATTTCTAATTGCATACTGTACATTTTTGTAGCCTAAACACTGAAATTTGCACTTAAAACTGTAATTTTGCAACTTTTGAAAATGCCAGTAAAAACTTGGCTATATCAGTAAATTTTTGGCATTGCGTCAGTAAATTTCAATCTGGTAGGTTGGCAACACTGGTCCTGCGTGACTCTGAAACATTGCCCTACACTGTTTTGTGATGTGATCTTTCTTAAACCACTTACCAACCGGAAGGTTTTCCAGCTTTAGGACCAGAGCACTTTTTTCAATTTGGCACTGCACCGCTTCAAATGGTAATTGCGCGGTCATGCAATGCACTACCCAAACAATATTTGCATCCTTTTTTTCCCACAAATAGAGCTTTCTTTCAGTGGTATTTGTTCACCACTGCACTTTTTATTTTGTGCGATATAAACAAAAAAAGGACGAAAATTTTGAAAAGAAATTATATTTTCAACTTTATGTTATTACAAAAATACAATAAACTTAATTTTAGTCATACATTTTTGCCAAAATGCATTTAGCCACATGTCTTGGGTAAAAAAAAGGTAATTACCGTATATTTATTGGTTTGCACAAAAGTTATAGCGTCTACAAACTAGGGTACATTTTCTGGAATTTATGCAGCTTTTATTTTATGACTGCCTATCTGATTTCTTGAGGTGCTAAAATGGAAGGGCAGTACAAACCCCCCCAAATGACCCCATTTTGGAAAGTAGAGACCCCAAAGAATTTGCTGAGAGGCATGTTGAGCCCATTGAATATTTTATTTTTTTGTCATAATTGATTGAAAGATGACCAAAAAAAAATTACACAAAGTTGTTACTGAAATGATATATTGCTCACACATGCCATCGGTATATGTGGAATTACACCCCAAAAATACATTCTGCTGCTTCTCCTGAGTATGGGGATACCCCATGTGTAAGACTTTTTGGAAGTCTATCTGCATACAGGACCCCAAAATCCAATCGCCGCCTTCAGTATTTCTAAGCGCAAAAATGTACGCATTCACCCCACACTACCTATCTCATTTGCGGAGGCCATAAAATGCCCAGATAGCACAAGTCCCCCCCAAATGACCCCATTTTGGAAAGTAGACACCCAAAGCTATTTGCTGAGAGGCATGTTGAGTCCATGGAATATTTTATATTTTGCCACAAGTTTTGGGGAAATTACAATTTTTTTTTCCCACAAAGTTGTCACTAAATGATATGTTGCTTGAACATGCCATGGGTATATGTGAAATTACACCCCAAAAAACATTCTGCTGCTTCTTCTGAATACAGGGATACCACATATGTGAGACCTTTTGGCAGTCTAGCCGCGTACGGGACCCCAAAAACCAATCACCGCCTCCAGGCTTTCTAAGTGCGTAAAAAGGTGATTTTACTCCTCACTCCCTATCACAGTTTCAGAGGCCATGGAATGCCCAGATAGCACAACCCCCCCCCCCCAAATGACCCCATTTTGGAAAGTAGACACTCCAAGCTACTTGCCGAGATGTATTTTGAGTACTTTGCAGATCTCACATTTTGTGACAAAGTTTTGAAATTTGAAAAAATAAAAAAAATAAAAATTCTGTTTATTTCTTAATTTTCCAAAACAAATGAGAGCTGCAAAATACTCACCGTGCCTCTTAAAAAATACCTTGGGGTGTCTACTTTCCGAAATGGGGTAATTTGGGGGGGGTTTGTGCTAAATTTACATTTCAGGGCCTCCAAAACCATGATAGGTACAGAGGAGTAAAATGCCCTTAGAAAGCCTGAAGGCGGTGATTGGTTTTTGGGGTCCTGTACGCGGATAGGCTCCCAAAAAGTCTCACACATGGGGTATCCCCATACTCAGGAGAAGCAGCAGAATGTATTTTGGGGTGTAATTCCACATATACGCATGGCATGTGTGAGCAATATAACATTTCAGTGACAACTTTGTGTAAAAAAATAAATAAATAAATACAAATTGCCATTTCCCCGAAACTTGTGGCAAAATATAAAATATTCCATGGACTCAACATGCCTCTCGGCAGACAGATTGGGGTGTGTACTTTCCAAAATGGGGTCATTTGTTTGTTTTTTTTGCTATCTGGGCATTTCATGGCCTCCGAAACCTGGATAGGTAGTATGGGGTGAAGGCATACATTTTCGCCCTTAGAAATCCTGAAGGCGGTGATTGGTTTTCGGGGTCCCGTACACGGATACACTCACAAAAAGTCTCACACATGGGGTATCCCCGTACTCAGGAGAAGTATCAGAATGTATTTTGGGGTGTAATTCCACACATACCCATGGCATGGGTGAGCAATATATAATTTCAGTGACAACTTTGTGTAATTTTTTTTTTTTTTCACTTTTCAATCATTTATGACAAACAAATAATATATTCCATGGACTCAACATGCCTCTCAGAAAATAGCTTGGGGTGTCTACTTTCTGAAACGGTGTCATTTTGGGGGGGTTTGAACTGTCCTGGCATTTTATGCCCAACATCACCCACTCTTCTAACCACTTGAACCACCAAGTCTTTTCTGACACTTTTTATTTACATGAAAAAATCCTTTTTTTTGCTAGAAAATGACTTTGAACCCCCAAACATTATATATTTTTTTAAAGCAGAGGCCCTACAGATTTAAATAGTGGGTGTTACAATTTTTTTTCCACAAAGTATTTGCGCAGCGATTTTTCAAACGCAATTTTTGGGGAAAAAACACTTTTTTGCATATTAATGTAAAAAAACATACTATTTTACCCAAATGTTTGGTGAAATATAAAGGTTGATCTCATGCCGAGTGCATAGACACCAAACATGACATGCTTTAAAAATGACGCACACCCGCGAAGCAGCGACAAACTATATACATTTTTAAAAGCCTTTAAAAGCCTTTACAGGTTACCACTTTAGATGTGCAGAGGAGGTCTACTGCCAGAATTACTGCCCTCAATCTGACGTTCACGGTGATACCTCACATGCATGGTGAAATTGTTGTTTACATACGACATGAAACTGACGCTTGCGTCCACCTTTGCGCGCGTGCACAGGGGGGCGGGGGGTCAGGGGTGCATTTTTTTTTTTTTATTATTCATTTTGCTTTTTGCTTTATTTTTACACTGTCCCTTTCATCTTTTTCTTTTATCATTTTTATTTTTATCACAGGGATTTTAAATATCCCCTATGATAAAAATAGGTATTGTCGCATATAATTTTTTTTCATTTTGGGGTCTGCTAAACTATAGATCTTTCCCCAGCCCTTAAAGCATTTGACCACACCAAAATCGGTTTGATAAGATGCTTCCCCAATTTCCCAATGGCGCTGTTTATATCTGGCAAAACTGAAGTCACAAAATGCTCGTAGCCTCCGGTTTCTTAGGCTTGGCCTCCGATGCTCGTAAAACACTGAAGTCAAAACGGTCTATATTTGTCGCGGTAACCCTTTAACCCCTTCGTAGAATAGTTTGGCTAAAACCACACCAGTTTACGAAATTCCCGACCCCTTTCTAGATATCAAATCGTCTGGGGTTTTACTTTTTTTTAATATACGCTGTTATGGATAAAAATAGTATCCCCTATAAATTTTAGGGACACTATTTTTATTTTTACTATTTTCTTTTTCTACTTTCCCTGTCACATTTTTATTTCGTTTTTCGTTTTACTTATTATTTTTTTTTTTTTACGTGGGGACTGGGGGGCGG
>BLSH010174966.1:59939-74930 GCA_018402905.1 Glandirana rugosa | reverse complement strand
CAATCCAAAATCGCACGCAATCCCAGTCGCATTTATGGTCCGTCCCGTCCAATCGCTCCATGAGACTGTGCGTGGGTGTGTAATCCATCCACGATCTATAATAACATTATAGACTAGTCTAGTTATAGACGTTAGACTAGTCTAGATATAAAATCGCGTAGGCCTCTTCATCAGTATACCTCGGATTAGACATGGCCTCTAAATTTGTAGGTGCACTAGTGAGACTCACAGGCAAAAAAGTGCACCTGGTTGTCAGAGCCTGTGTCAAGTCGCTACCAAATTCACTGTCAGAATTCGCAGGGATCGGGCGTGATCTCTGCGAAGGCTGCAGATATGTGTTCTGTGAGTGGTAAGTGACAGCGATCTATTGATCCTGCACTTGGGTGGGCTGGGCTGGGCAGAGAGGCTAAACGCAGGTGTTAGCAATTATCTGGGCTGATCCCGCTAACGCTGTGCTTTTTAGAACACTAAATCTAAGGGGGACGCTAATATAGATCTGATCAGATTGCAGATATTGATCTGATCAGATATTACAATAATATCTAGCACCTACCTAATGTGTGGGTGCGTGTCAGAGTACCTCGCTAACCTGCCCTGCCTGGTATTTACGCTGACCCTAACGCACGCTAAAACCTAACTGGGCTCACCGCCGGGCGATCGGGGGTTAAAACCTGCAAAAGGTATATAAAATAATATACGGCGGGTAATCGGATGGGGAAAAAAACTATCTAGCTAGCTAGCGTCACCCGTGACACTTATACGGTGATCACAGGTGACAGGCGGCAATCAAGAGGTTAAATCCTTTATTGGAGGGGGCAGGGGGGGTATTTACACCTAACTAGGCCTAATACTATCTACCCTAACACTGATTTAGCGTCACAAGGGTGACAAGTACAGCGATCTGTAAAAATCTGATCCCTGCACTATATGACACTGTGACAGGGGGTGACAGGGAGTGAAGGGGTTAACTGGGGGGCAATCAGGGGGCGATCAAAGGGTTAAATGCGCCTATGTATACTGGTGTTAGTGTGCTGTTTGTGCAACTCACATTTTTAGATGTCCCTCTCTCCTCTCTGCAACGGAAAAGAAAGCAGAGAGGGGAGATGACATCACTTCCCCTACCTGTGTTTACATTTCACAAGTAGGGGAAGAAATCCCATTCGCTGGACGATCAACATGAATAGACCAAAATCCATTGGTCTATTCATGTTGACTGAACGCTCCGGCAATGAATGGGACCACCGCTACCATGCTGGAGGGTGCGCGCCCCCTAGCTGTGCACGCGATCCCTGCCTATTTACGGCGATTCGCGCACAGCTGTCCGACTGCCGCCGTGAAAATATGGCGCGCGGTCGGAATTTGGTTAATTAAAACTTTTTGGACTAAATTTAACATCCTTGGTGTGCTGGCGAATATCTACATTACTATTTTATAACAAGGCTATTTTTGGGCATTACAGAGAGTTGGAAACACCTCACTGTGTGCATTAAATTTAAGGGTGAGGATCTGTTGATCTGTTTGCCTTTCAACATGTACATGTCTGAAAACTGAAAAGGGACTAATTTATTTGAAGTTTAAATGTTATATTTCAGCAGGTAGTAGTATGAAATAAATCTATTCACTATATTTTTAAATGTGGAGTTCAAGGGAAAGTAGATAGCAATGTTCTCTAGTGTAGGCTAGGTGGGTCTATTTGGGCAGTCAGCTGAACTCACACATTAGTTTTAGTTACCTGTTCCTTAACTTTCTAGAAGCCGGTAGGCAACCTGATTTAAAGTATAACCACAGTTTCTCTCTGATTCAATATAATGCTTGTGGTACTAAAATTATGCAAGGGTAAGCATGTTTCCCTACGTAAAACATTTATGTGCAAAAGTCATGCACAATTTCAACTTTAGAACCCGTTAGGTGACAGAAAGTATGTAAACATTAGCAACAATAGAGAGTAGAGCATGGTCCTGGATCAACAATTTTGACTTTGAATAAACGCAGTTACCATGAGATACATTACCAGAAAGATCCAGGAGTATACCCTGGGATGGTTAATGATTCTATATAATTTAGATCAAGCCTCTACTCTTATTCCAATGTTCTTCTTACTAGAATTAGAACTCCTCTTTCAATGACCTTGCCATCAGCAGCCATAAATCTCATTCCAGGCCTTATTCAAGGACACCAACTAGCATTTTTGATTAGCTTTCTTCAAGGGGCCTCCTCAGCTCTTTCCTTTGTTCTGTTTACAGTTATCCTTCCAGCCCTGCCTGGCTGTCTTTCAATTCTCTACCAGAATTATTAGCCCCCGGTGAGAGACATAGCATCCAACATCAATTCAACTAAGGGTTAATCTGAATTTCTGCCTTCTAACATGGCATCAGGCTGTGGCTACACTTTTCCCACTTTATAGAGGAAGAAAATATAGTTTTATTTGATTGCCTCTCAGTTAATTTTGGCCATCTACAGTATGTGGTTGGATGTTCCATAAAGCAGATATATCTGCAAAAAAAGATTGTGACAATCTGGTATAGATGCTGTCACTGGCCCAGACAGTGTACGGAGTTGTCCAGTATGTTAAGAAGAGATAACAGGTAGGGTCAGGCATTACCTGCACAAAAGAAAACTAACAGATGTAAGTTCCACCATTGGATGTCTTCGGAAACCTCAAAACTCCTCCAAAAGGCTTCATCGCACTATATATATATATATATATATATATATATATGCTTTTATCAGGAGAAAAATGTGTGCCCCAGTGTCAGCTTTTAGTACTAAAACCAACACTTGAAACTCAAGATTGTAATATGCATGCACTCTTATGTGCACTTAATGCATGCTAAAACACAAGAGTTAACTTAAGTGCCATAAATAAATGTACTCATGATATTATGGGTGTACTAATACTTACAAGCAAAAGCTAACATATTCTTTTAATGCAAACACTATGAAATTGTGAATAGGTCTTCAAGCTACTCTGCAAGCACAGTGTAGAACCTAGTATTCTCTATAATCTCTGAGCACAAAAGTCAAAGTCACAGGCTTTCCACACCTCTCTTCTAGTATATCATTATGATCCTACATTGGCATAAGGGGCAGAGAGTTTTACTGCACAGAATGGTGTGGCCTCTACCAGTCAAGCATTATGTTCTCCCTTCTCATTTATTTGACAGTGCTATTTTTTAAGACATGTAACAAGTGAGTGATGATAGAGAAAAAGATACGGAGGGGTAAAATTGCCCCAATAAATGTCAAATTCTGTCACAGAGAAATTATATTTCCTACAAGGAATCTCCAGTGATGGAATTATTACTAATAATTATTATTATTACTTACCCTCAATGGCATTACCATCCTCACCACCTCCTTCTTATGCTGGGGAAGAGCCTAGGCAAGATTACATATGGATAATATGAAATGTAGTTAATGTAAGAGGTAACACAGATTTGCAAGTATGCATGAATGTACAATTTTTAACTTTCAAAGTCAGAGTATTTGCAAATATATATATTTTAGTTCTGCTTTAATTGTAGAAGAACTATCACATGAAAACATGCAGAAATTAGATATGCAAAGTCACCTCAACCTTTCATGAATTAGACCATATCAATGACCAAGTCATTACTGAATCCTGACTTTCATTAGCAAGCAATCCTACTGATAGTAGTGTGTCAAATGCAGAATGCAGAATTAATGTAGAATTATGGAAGTAACGAGAGGGAAGACTAAAATGCACCATATCCCATGTATATGAAAAATACAAGTGAAAAAAAGAGCTGTGGGACTTTTCAAGCGCCAAAAGAAACATACACTTCACATAAAAAATTAAAAATAATTATGTTTATTGTACACAGGCAACAAAAAATTTCTTTAAAAAAAAAAACAGGAATGTCCACTGAAATTATTAATATATGTAGTAGACATCCATTCTTTTACTGAATAAGCCTGACAGTGTAATCAGTATTTACAATAGCCCTGGCAGTAAACTATACAGTAATTATAGAGATTTTTGAATTTGCAAAGACACAACCACTGCAAAATATTCACTCATTATGGCCCCAAAAGATGAAATATTGTAGTCTGCATTTGACAGTTATCAATAGAGATCAGTGAATGTGCCTGTGTTTGATTCACAGGAGGGTCATGCTGCAAACTCCATTGCAAAATCCACTGAAGTTTATAAATAGCTCAATTCTAATACTAAATTCCAGACATTTTCAGGGTTTATAGGCAAGCTGTTGTCAAAATCTGCACAGGAAGCCAAGTAGTGTAGGCAATGCCATAGGGGATGTCTATCAAAGTGAAGAAAAAATGCTGTAGTAGTGGGAGAGTATCCTTTAATGTGACTTTAGGTCTGACATGGAAAAAACACAGTCCTTTAAATTACATGCTTGAGGGATGCAGTACCTTTAAGCTGTAAATGGTGTAATAATGGTGTACACTTTTCACAGACAGCATCATTGACACTGTATTTTGGAATCACATATTTGGATGTGTAATTTAAATTTTAGCTATTATATTTAGCTGTACTTAAATACAACAGCAACACCCCAATCTGATTTATTTTAGCTTGATAAAAAGGCCTTTTTTTTAGTAGTTTTAGATGCAACAACTGTTTTTGTTCAGACAGTAATAGGCCTGAACTCAATGGTAGCCACAACAGATCTTAAAGCTATAAAGAAGTTTATTCTTAAAAAAAGCTGCTGATAAATGTTAAAAAAATTATCTAAAGTCCTCAACTTCATGCAAACTGAGCCAGTGATAAAGACCACATTCCTGGGCCGTATCATAAATCTTGGGGTCCTGAATTGCTAAACCCTTGTTCAAATGGTTTTTTTTATCTAGGTTTGGTCATTTTAGGGTTTTTTCAACTCTACTAGTAGCAAAGGAGGATACAGTCCACTGTACAGGAGAAGAACAGTGAATTAGTCTTGGTTGTAGGGTTTATATATAGAATATGTACCATCTGCCCAAGGATAGAGATTATATACAGTAACATGTACATATTGTAGCTGTGAGCCAAATAAATTTGCAATTATTATGGATTTCCAGTCTGATATCCTTAAAAAATGCATTGCATGTTATTGCTCATTATACACTAATGCTTAGATCAACACTAAAAGACACAAACTGAGACCGAGGATCATGTACTAACAGATAATGACAGCAAATTTATTTACCGTCCTAATCTCCAGTCCTTGGATCTGAAACATATCACTGGAAATGTCTCTGCTTTTCAATATGCTACACTGTATTCTAGAAAAAAAAAATTTCTGAATGGTGGATTTACTTGAACCTATTTTTCCTCAGTTTGTGTTTAAAGTATTATTTACATGAATTAGGGAATAGCATTCAAAATGCAATAAAAACACATACCCTCCTATAAATATTACTAATGGGTAGCGTATGTGGCTTTCTAAAACACATTTTGTTTGATACATTTAATAGCTCAACAGAACATTGTTATATAGCATTATATTAAAAGGTTGTTTTTATGATTTACATGTTATTACTTTTATCAGGAATAAAGTATAGATGAGTCTTATCCTTCGCCTATGGATAGTGGACAGAGCCATGAAAATCATTCCATTATACTGCTGTGAACAGCTGTACGTAGAGAATTACTAAGTAATCGAACAAACACAGCATACAATCATAATTTGAAATGTATTTAAAAGGAATTTATTCTAAATTGTTTTACAGACTTTTTGTACACAGAATGGGGTTGATTTACTAAAACTGTGCATGGTAGCCAATAAGCTTCTAACTTCAGCTTGTTCAATTAAGCTTTGACAAAAAAACCTGGAAGCAGATTAGTTTTCATACAGAGCTCCACCAGATTTTTCACTCCCCATTTTTAGTAGATCAACCCCATTGTGTCAGGACATATCGTTCTAAAAGATCCACACCAATGGATCTTTTGATCACGACAAA
This sequence comes from Glandirana rugosa, assembly GCA_018402905.1. NCBI lineage: Eukaryota > Metazoa > Chordata > Amphibia > Anura > Ranidae > Glandirana > Glandirana rugosa. The sequence continues at coordinate 69,005 of BLSH010174966.1, read as the reverse complement.
GGAAAGACATTTGAGGCTGATTTACTAAAGTTGAGAGTTGAGAATCTTCACTCAAACTGTGAAGTTTAATTATCCAATCAAATACAGTTTAAATAAAGAGAAATGTGCTTTTCACACAATCAGATACTTTATTAAGTGAGGATTCTCAATTCCAAGAAGAAATACCTAGATGATTTCCCAGGGTTTCATAACAATTAAAATGCTAACCATAGTGGTCCAAATCCCATTTACTTTAAGGCAAATCATTTTCCAGATATGGTAAGAATTCTGAGCAAGTTGATGGGAGATTGCTAAAGTTGTTTACAGGGCTTAAGGTACCTAGCAAGCAGAAACCTGAGTTAGTACTCTTTCACACAGACAGCTGGGGGGCAGTAAAAACAAGGCAATGAGCTGCAATATTACCATCCCGTGGCCTGCCACTCAAATTCTAGCAATGCTGCTAAACAGCGCAATACACATGTCAGAGCCATAATGCTTTGTTTTGCAGGATACACCATTTCTAACTTGGGCTACAGAATAGTGCTCAAAATTGAGTTAAATGGGGCCATGCCACAATTTGGTACCAAATGTTTGGCTTGCAGTTGTGGCATGGTCCCATAATGTAAATTTTAAGAAGTAAACAAAAACGAGGTGTGAAGAGGAGGTAGTAGTGCAGTGCCTCTTAAATGCCTGTAAGCTGCTACTATACCACTCTCCGAAAAGCATCATGGCACGCATTACTGCAAATGAGAAGGAGCCCATGGGTTGAAACCCGTGTCATACGCAGATCAGCAAATTCTTATTGACTTCAATGGAATAGTGTACATTACAGAGAGACTGAATTCACTTGATTTGTGTTGCATTGGGTTTGTTTGAATGCAGCATGTCATACTGAGGTCCATTTGAGCTTAAGGAAAAACAGATCAAATGCATCCTCTTTTTGTTAAACCTGTCCAATGGAAACAGCTGTGTTTGACAAGAATGCTTCTTGACACGAAAAATAAGATAAAAATCATTCTATGTGTAGCACCCTCCCCAGCACCCCCTAATTACTTACCTGAGCCCCATCTCTCTCCAGTGTCTTAGCCATCCAGGACTCTCCTCCTCATTGGCTGAGAAGCAGTGCCATTGGCTCCCATAGCTGTCAATCAAAGTCAGTTAGCCAATCACAAAAGTGGGACCCAAGAAGAGGAGGATCTGGGCTGCCCTGTGCAAAACCAATTGCATAGAGGTGGTAAGTATAATATGATTGTTATAAAAAAAAGAGAGAGACTGTACAATCACTTTAATTGTTCATTGTATAAAAGCCTTTAGATAATTATCTTTGTTTTAGTGAAAACTGTACATCATACAGTAGGATAACTCATAGAGCCATTGACAATATCAGCTCAGTGGTTAGTTGGATATATATTGCTGTGGGTATATGATTCAATTTGTGAACACTAGACATATGCTGGCCCTGACAACAGTTGTGATCTGTATGTGAAATATCGATCCTGAAGTAGAAATTCCTCTTAATATATTTTGCCAGACATCTGAGACTGCAGCTAAGGAAAAGGAACAACACATGTAGGTATCCATCATGGTACGTCTTTGACAGCAGAAACAGGGCAATAATAATGAAAAAAAAAAAAAAAAAACAACATTAAGGGTTGTTTATCTGCTCAGTACATGTGGCAATGTCATGGCCATATGTGAAGCAAAAAATGTGACTTATTCAATCAGACTTTAAACGTTGAACTATATAACAGAATCACAGTGTATAGCAAGATTGGATACAATAACAGTTTTGCTCATGTTGTTTCCCTACTATATAAGTTAAATCCAACCTCCAGGCACAATAATCCTACCAGGGTTAAAATAGTAAAACATTTCTTTTTCTCAAAAGCAACCAAACAGTAGGTGAGCAAACAAGGTGTGCACCACTTACACAGCGCTCCTTGTTGTGTGATAATCGAACATAGTTTCATAGTAGGTAAGGTTGAATAAAGACAATAGTCCATGCAATTCAACCTGTGTAGGTGTACATGTGTCAATATTGATAATTATCTCCCATATCCCTATATGTTGTGTTCACTAAGATGCACGTCCAAGAGTCTTTTAAAAATATCAAGATTCCTCACTGACACCACCAACTGTGGAAGAGAGTTCCACATCCTTTTCGCCCAAACAGTGAAAACCCCCCTATGCAGCTTAAAATTAAACCACCTTTCCTCCAATCTCATTGCGTGACATGATCAGTCCATATTCAAAACAGCCTCAAAGGCAGAACCAGGGGGCACAACATAAGCCAAAAAGCTTCTGCAGCTCTCAAAAGGATCTAGGGTGAGTCACTCTAATGTAGAAAAAAGGTACACTCAGGGTGCTGGAGTTAGTGGAAAAAAAGCATTACCATTAATTTAAACATAGCACACTTACATGTAAAAACACAGGAGACCAGCCTGGATGAACCATAAAATGGCATAAATGTAACAGACAACAGGCATCAATAGAGAATGGGCTCACAAAAGGAAGGCAAGCCGGCGGTGTCCACAGCCACAAATACCAGCAGCTAGCTGTGAAAGCAGTGAGGTGATGTTAGGTGTGGTCAGGCCTCTACACATTTCAGGGGCCTCTGCCTTGTTTGGCAAAGGGGACAGGGCCACTGAAATGCATAGCAGCCATTGGCTTGCCCGCTCTTTTTGAGCTGTCACTGATACAATGATGTCATTCTCTGCCCTGCCCTGCACAAAGATTTCCCAGCTTGTGGGACCACAAATGAAGGGCAAGCCGACTGAGAGTGATTGTCACTACACAATTAACCCATTAAGCCCCAAATGATCTGCCACCAAAAATCTTATCATAAATATCAAACATTTGCAATAACAAATATGACTTTTAATAAATGTCTGTAATACCCACTGTCACCACAGAGAGGAAAATCCAGAGATTTACTATATAGTAGCACTATTCAAAGAGACGGGGATTCTGTTTCTGGTTTAGTACATTAGAGACAATAATATTACAGTATTATTAATTAATACAAAACAGGTAACAATGGCGCAAACAAAATATTTACAGAAAGAAGATTTAACAAAAGAAAAAGAGAAAATTATGCAACAGAAAAACATAAAAGGTTTACAAGCTTTTACAGTGTTCATGACCATGCAAACACGTATAGAGGATCAGCAACATGGCTAAAATCTCAAAGAAAGAATAGAAGGGAGTATAAAGGTAAAAAAATGTTTTATATGTATAAAGAATTAAAATGACAAAAGTTATTTTATACAAAGGTTCAGATAGTGTCAAATGCAATAAAATACACTGCTGAAATTACAATACAGTACAATACAATACCCTATACATGCGAATTGCACTAATTTGTAACCACATTAAAGTGGTAACAAAGAGGCAAATCCTACAATGGTCCCGACATGTCGTATCTTTCATCAGGGGACAATACACTAAGGGTTAAGGCATACTTTATGTTAATATATTATGTTTCACTCCTAGACGGAAATACCTTGCTTAACCCTCAATGTATTGTCCCCTGATAAAGGATATGACTCCGAAACATGTTGGGACCATTGTAGGACTTGGCTCTTTGGTACCACTTTAATGTGGTTACAAATGAGTGCAAGTCGCATGTATAGGGTATTGTATTGTACTGTATTACAATTTCAGCAGTGTATTTTATTGCATTTGACACTTTCCTAACCTTTGTATAAAATACCTGTTGTCATTTTAATCCTTTATACAAATAAAACGTTTTTTTACCTTTATACTCCCTTCTATTCTTTCTGCCCTTAAAGTCCAAGGGGGTTCTCCTTGAGGTTTTAGCCATGTTGCTGATCCTCTATACATGTTTGCAAATTATTACGGATGCCGGCAGAATCCCCCTCCGCTAATATTCCACAACACCTGTTTTCAGTGTTTATGACCATGTAGCTGCCCTCCCTCAGATACAGTTTTCTACATTTATTAATATCTTGAAATAGCTACAGATTACATTCGTATAACATGTTTATTATTGTCCAACATGAAATTACTATTTGGTTGATTACAAATATAATGGGTGTCAGAGACCTATTATGCCTGGGGGATGGAATGAATCCAACCCCCTTCTGATACCTCCTAGGATAGTAGTTTTGGGTATAAAATTCTGCTACTTAATTGATACAGGTAAATATGTCCTTATTTTGGCTGTACTGTTATCATCTGAGGAGTTATAAAATACACTGAAGTTATGATTCTTTAGGAAGAGATCACCAGACAGTAATGTGTATTTGCTAACTACCCCAACTAAATTATTTACAACAGGTTAGTAGCCCGATACTATTAGCTAGAAGGGATAGCTATATAATGTTGTCATTACTTAATGCTGAAACTTAAAGGTTTTATGATGCCAGATTGGGATGTGTATTGTCCTGCTAATGGGGTTTATTATGGGCTAAATCAAAAGGTTGTCTGTTTTTCATGCTTAGTTTTAATGTTCACTAATATGGTTAAAAACTTCTGCTGTATCCTATCCTATGTACTGATAAGTGTGGTTGGAATGCAGTTAAAAGTTTGTCAAAGTGATTGTAAAGTCTCGTTTTTTAAAATAAAAAAAATAACAAACATGTTATACTTAACTCCTCAGTGCAGTATGTTTTGCACAGAGCAGCCCAGATCCTCCTCTTCTCAGGTCCCTCTTTGTTGCTCCTAGCCCTTCCCTCCTATCCAGTGCCCCCACAGCCAGCAGCTTTCTATGGGGGCACCCGAGCCGAGTCAGAGCTCCGTGTATCCATTCAGACATGGAGCTCTGACCCGGCCCCATCCCCTCTCTCCCCTGATTGGCTGACTAACTTTGATTGAAAGCTACGGAATCCAATGGCACTAATGCTGTGTCTCAGCCAATCAGACAGTCATGGATATCGCTGGAGAGAGAAGGGGCTTAGGTAAGTAATTAGGGGATCCGGGGGGGGGGGGGGGCTGCTACACACAGAAGATAAAAAACCTTCTGCAGTTACAACTTCTTTAATTATATAAGATGCTGTCCAAGGATTATGGAAAGGCGGTCACTGCTGTTATGTGTCTCCTAGTCTACATCATGGGTTACTCACAAATTCTGAACAACATGGCTGCTTTTCTCTTCTCACACAGTTTTTGAAGTGTCCAGTTCATCACACTGGACTGCCCAGATTTAAAGTGGTTTTAAACCTCATAAATGAAATATAAACAAAGCACATCCTTCTATACTGTGTGCTTGTCTCTATGAAAAACACTTAATGTGATTTCTCTCTGCTACTTGTTCCTTTGCTATATGCATGAGTCACTTCTGACAGGCTTGTCTGACTCAAAGAGCTAATTGGTGATGGGGGAAAGCTCCAGGACACAACCTGCGATTGACAGCCACAGCTGTACATGTTACTTGTGTACTATGAGAAGGGTGTGTGTCCCATACCTCCAATCAGGGCTCAGTGCTCTCCTTACTGACCTCTGCAGTGTCAGACTTCAGTTCCACACCCACTGCTTTTCAGAGCTGACAGATGCTGTGTAAAATGTGTGTTTTATAAGGCCATAGAGAAGAGAGTGCTGCAGATAAACAGGTGCAACTTATGTAGGAGGATTTGTTTAATCTCTGTGTATTATCTGAGGCTAGTCACTTCATTGGGTATTTATAAGGGTTTACAACCACCTTAAGCATTGCAGGTTTAGTTGTGTCCCCTCTTTCCCACACTATTCACAAAACACACAGTCCTGGCTTGGTTTTGTGAGTAGATGAAAGCTAAGGAGAGCATTGCAATGTATTTACAGGGTGCCACTTTCTGAAGCATTCTTCTTTGAGTCCAGTGCAGGTGGGTGGAGCTTTGGCATAAACCTGTAGGCTGTTTTACAGCTTTGTACATGTTTACTTAATAAAGAAATACCATTTTGGATATCATCCTTAGTGCCGATCATCCCTTTTCCTACTTTGGTATGTTGAAGATGTCAGCAGCCTCAAGGTCTGAGCTCCGGGTAGAGCTTTTATGTGGGAAGGCGGCAGCACCTGTACACCTGTTTTCCTTGGGTGGAGCTTTGACACCCTGGGCTCATAGGAAGTGGGTTGAATGATGCTTGGTTTCATTTAGTATAAAATGAAAAAATGTGCTGGATACCTGAGCATGTGAGTCTTCAGTTACAGACTGGATGTGAGTAGAGCAGCCAGGACCGCTTTTTTATTTTTACAGGCTGCTGGGGGATATATTTTTCTGTTAAATGCCCAAATTGGGCACATCAGCAGGGAGGACAGTCATATTCTAGTCTAGACTCTGCTGTTGTACCATCGCATACTGTTTAGGAATAGGGATTTTTGTCACACAAAGCTGAAACTTAGTTGGCAGGTATACCAAATTTCGCATTGATTACATATGCATAACATTGTGACTACTACTATTACTAGAACTATTAGCATAGCATTAATGTGCACTCTTTTTATTAGTATGCAGTGTATATCTTTATTTATTATGATAAAACCATGTTAAAAAATATTGTCACTATTCCCTGGGGAATCACGGAGTATCAGCATTCTTATCATGGTCTTTTGTCACTGAGGCACCATATGACCTAATGAGATATGTTTGATATGATATGGATTTTAACAGTAATGCATTCATTCCATTTTATTATAACTGCATGTCATGTGATTCCTCTCTAATGTTAAATTAAGTGAATTTAAAGAGATCTGTGAAATCAAGTGTATGTGTCGTGATATGCTCATCATTGATTTCCTTTCAGCTCGGTCGCAGTATTTCACATGGATGAATGCTAAATTATCTTTGTAAATTGTAACAAATGTGACAGAAATGACATAGACTAACATATCAATTGCCAAATAGTATGCAATTTAACATTGGCTTAATAGTAGTGTAAATAATAAAGCTAAAGCAACAATCACTTGTTAGGCTATAGTAAACTCAATTACTGCTATGCATGCCAAACATTTCTTCTCTGAAATGACAAATACAGAACATTTTGTTTTATTACTGCATTGCTTTCAGACATCATTTACAATCTGTTGACATGCTCCATATAGAAATGTGTCCAGCTTTTGAGTGATGGTAGAATGGTAATGGCTATCTACCCTTCAAAGTAAAACCCTTAGCAGACTTATTGTTGTTGTTTTTTTTTTTTGGGCAGTTGGATGTATTTAAAAAATGTTGGGCGAATCCTGGCACATTCTCCTGCTTGAATTTACTGCCATTTTCTCGTATTTATAAAGCTGGCAAGTAAATGATGCAAACAGCAAATACCAGTGAATTTAAATTAAGATATTGGGAGAATTTCTTGGGAATACTTAGTGAAGCTGCAACATGTATAAACTGACATAAAAAAGCAATGTAGGAAATGGACATGCAACAATTCTCCAGATCACTGGGAGACAGAGAAAAAAAGGAAAACATGCCAAATGGAGCAATCCATCTTAGAGTAATATTTTATATCAGAGGTGTAAAGTTTTTCAAAAGCATTGGTAGAAATTTGATACATATACCCACATCTGTGCGGTTCAAAGAAACCCACCCAGAGCTCAGGATAGATCAGGGGTCCACAACACCCGAGCCATGGACCGGTACCGGCCTGTTGATAACCATGCCACACAGCAGAAGATGAGCAGCAACTGTGGTCCAGACATCTTGGACCATGGTCACCACTCACCTCCTGCTGCGTAGCCATGCCACTTAGCCCACATGTCCTATTCCGGGTCTCCTGCCCCACCAACAATGTCTTCCTATCAGTAGGGCAGGCGGTGAGTGGAGCTGCAAATTTGGATAAAGAGCCCTCCGTCCAGATCTGCAGGTCCTCCCGCACCCTGCCCTGCTGATAGGATGACATTGTCTGTGGGGTGGGAGGCCCGGGAGAGGATACAAGGCTGATAACTGTCTCTTGTATATGCAAATAACAGCGCCATGCTCTTAATCAATATAAATTCATCAAACAAAAAAATTTGAAAAATTCAATGTTCATATAAACACAAAGTTCATAAGCAACAAAATGTGCTTTAGATAAATTTGATATAAATAAAGTTCATATATGGAAAAAAATTTTTTGCAAAAGTCTTAAAGAAGGTGCTTCAAAGAAAGTGCTCATAAAGTGCTTCTATAGTGCTCAAATGGACATTCAAGTGATGTGGTGAGCGGTGATAGGTGGATATACTGGAAACTCCGGAACTTCTTGTACTCAAAGAAATAATAAAAGAAAATCCATAGTGCAAACTGCTAAATCAATGGTTTATTGCGCATAAGATAAAATCCACTTACAAAATCCAAGGATAAAAACAGCATCGACACAGGCAGATGAAAATCATGTATGGTGATGGCGTGCGTTCCAGCTCACTAGCCACGCTGACGGAAGTGACGTCAATGACCGCGACAGACCCGGAAGTGACGTCAACGCGTTTCGCTCGTCATAGGAGCCTCATCGCGAACTTTCTTTGAGTACAAGAAGTTCCGGAGTTTCCAGTATATGGTCCTGTTTGGATAAAGTTATACCCCTTACAGCCTATTTTGATCCACTGACTGAAAAGCAGTGGATCTACAGCATTTGGTGAGTGCGGGACTATAGGGGGTCACCTATCACCACTCACCACATCACTTAAATGTCCATTTGAGCACTATAGAAGCACTTTATGAGCACTTTCTTTGAAGCACCTTCACTTCAGCCCCGGAAGAATTTCCCACTTTAGGACCAGAGCACTTTTTGCGATTCGGCGCTGCATCGCTTAAACTGACAATTGCGCAGTCGTGCGACGTTGTACCCAAACAAGGCCCCGACTTCACTTCCACGAAGTTTCTTTCACGAGTATTTCACGAAGATATCACGAGTTTACCTGTAAATTCACTACACCACTCACCACTATCCACTGGGGGATATCAGGGCGTGAGTGGTTTACGACATCTAGGTGACGAAAAGTCAGTCACCTAGTTTTATCCGACATTCCCCATATTGAAATAGGTTTGTCCTGGTATATGACCTTTGAGGCCTTGAAGAACATGAGTTTCTTTCAAGCGCTACTCCGAGGATACTGCTCGCTTTGCGCAACTGCAGTGAAGGCCCAGACAGCGCCAGTAACTGCAGTGAAGGCAGTCG
>BLSH010174966.1:37417-53672 GCA_018402905.1 Glandirana rugosa | reverse complement strand
AAAAGAGGAAAAAACGGTTCTTTTTAGCAAAGCTGAATTTACCTGACACAGTGGACCAAACAGTGGAAAGCAACATCCCGGACTCAGGACAGCAAAAGATCTCAAAAATTGAAATAAAATTGGTTTTACCAGCCGGCTGTTGATGTCCTGATCCGGAACGATTCCTCCCTTCGGTCCGATGTGATGGAAATTTCTGTAAGCTCCTACAATTCTGGCCCGCCATCTTCTGTTAGGGAAATTATAATACCTTGTATGCATTATAATTTGCCTGCGCTAATAAGCGCATTTTTCAGCTCTTTTGCATAATGCATTCGATCGACCTGTGTTGAAGCAGACACACACACACAGACACAGATTGCTTCATCTCACATAGCCGATAGCAGGGATATTGTCCTGCCTTAGCTCTGGCTGCTGTGTTTATTTATACTGGTCAGACAGGTTTACCAAAGGAACATGGCTTCACAATCAGCCAATCAGCCTCCAAGGCACAGTCACATGACATGAGCTCAAATACAAATATAACCAATCAATGACACACTTGATTACATTCAAACTATACAATAGGAAAGGCATGCATGTATGGGGGGGGGAGCTGACCAGCAGGGAAGCCATGTGCTTTCTCACAAAGCCGCACAACATTCACCCCAGACATGCAGTAACCTGCCAGTTACAATGAACCTCTACCAAATACAGTTCTTATAAAACTATATTCCATAAGGGTTATGCTACTGTTCCATTAAAGAGTAAATTACAACACAAAGGAATATGGCTGTAGATTTCTGTCACATTGATCAGATGCCACAGAAAGCCCACAGATCATTATCCTTACATAAAAGGCAATACTAATTCCATAAAGCAAGTAAACTGCCGCCAAGCAGATCGATCTGTACAGAAGACAGGGGCCCCCTGATTGACGGTAATACACCCGCGCCACAGAACGTGCATTGCACCTCAAAGATCCGGACCAGCGTTTGCTCCAGCGATAACCGCTCAGGGTGCCTGCTGGCCGGGATGATCGGGCGGTAGCGTGTAATTATCAATTGATGGAAGATATCCATTGTATGTGGCCTTTCCTCAGTATCGGTTAAAGCCATATTCGCTGTACACAGCGAATACCGGTAAACCAACACTGGGAGACACTGTGACAATACATAATACACCCTAAATTTCTACAACACACTCATATCACTTTTTCAGACCCAAGGGTAGGCGCTTAAATTTTGTATCATCATGATAACTGTCTCTGCCCTGATAAAAGTAGGACTGTGTAGAGGAGGCATAGATTGAAAGGGGACAGTGATGTTAGAGAGGAAAGGGGGGCCATGACTGCAAGGGGCACTGTGATGGGGGCTGGGATTGTCAGGGGCACTGGCAAAGGGGAATAGTGATATAAAGGGGACTGCACTGTAAAGGGGCACTGTAATCATTACAGTGCCTCTTTACAATGCAGTTCCCTTTACATTGCATTAAAGGGGGGATGTGATGTAAATGGGGACTGTGGATACTGATATAAAGGGGGGACTTTTCTGTAAAGGGGGTTGTGACGTGAAGGGGGGCTGAGGTCCAACATGGTGAATCCCCCCCAGGTCCCTGAAAAAATTGGCTCCCACAAAACCAGTCCCCGGTGGCAAAAAGGTTGGAGACCACAGTTCTAGATGATCATGTTAACATTCTGGTATACAATATGCTGGTGGCCTTTTGCATCAATGTAAAATGTCAACAGAGGTATCTATGGGGATAGAAGAAGCATTGAAACTTGCTCCTCAAAAGGATGATATTTATCGGTCGTGCAACAGTAGTAAACACTATCAGGGCTTTTTGTGGCTCTAAATTGGCCACACCGAATAAAAAACAAGGAATGAGGATAAATGTCAAATTCAGTATATTCTGCAAAACTTAAAAATACAAAACTATGTGAATAATACACATAATACTCCTTTTGATAATATCTATCCTAATTCTTTGTCTTTTATTCATTTTTCTTGTATACCTATCTAGGTGAATTGGCCAGTTTAGTACCATGAAAAACTACCATGAAAAACATTTACCAGCCTCTTCAATGCATTAAGCAGAGAGAACAACTCAGGACACCACACGCTCCACACAATGTAAAAAATATTCAACTTGCATCCCAGGTTCCAGCCCCTTCCTGTAGGCTGTGGTGACATCACTGGGCTTCTCTGCGGTATTTGGAAAAACTGAGATTTCTAAATCTTATGAGCAGACCCACCATGATGCAAGAGTGTATTCTCACAGTATTTGGGATTCTTAGCTTTCCCAAGATCCTACATAAAAGCCCAGTGACATCAGCTTTTCCTAAGCATGCATGCTTTTAGTATTTTTTTTTTTTTTTTACATTTTTCTACCCATGTTATGTTGATTTATTGCTTTCACTTAGCATTCCTACATGTAAGTGTTGATAGATAAGTAGACCTCACATTTTCATGCAAGGATTGCTTTAAAAAGAGCCTAAGATAACAATAGTGCTGTCAGTTTGTGGTACCTGAAAGTACCTATTTTAGTCTTTAATACATTTCAGTGGATGACAGGTCAATACTGTACACAAATCAGGAAAACATATTGATTAAAGCTGGCCATAGATGGAGTGATTTTCTTTCCTGTAACCCAACTATGCGGGGGGGGGGGGGTGTAAGCCTTCCAGGCCAGGAGAATACACAGAGAATATTGCTAGCGGCTATAACTGCTAGCAATAATCGCATGAAAAATCTGACAGGCTGGCTGCACCCAAGCTGATAAATCGATCAATTTGGGTATAATCAGCCTGCTCATTCATGGTTTGAATCTCAGCTGCTCCCTGCTGAACTGGCTGAGATTTGAACCGTCTATGGTCGGCTTGAGTCCCACTCTTTTCCAGTGCTAAATCCTACCCTATGATTAGGCTGTTAAATACTAGTGCCTCACAGTTCCACCCTCTTTTGGTCAACTGTTAAATGGCAACACCTTAGTGTGCAGTAGACACACCGGCATTTGATGGCTGAATCACATAAATATTTGTATAACTCTTACCAAAAACTACCCCGCACCCCAAAGGACAGAGAACTTTTGAGAGGAGTACTAAAGCAAAGTACTGTGATGGTTTCAGAAAGCTAAAAAAAAAGACCCTGCTGACCCTTCCCAACAGCAAAGATTGGCCTGCATTATATTGTACAGAGACCTAGTGATTACTTCAATGAGCTTAAAAAAGGTTTGTAATAAAAACAGAAAGGTTTTATTTATGACTGTTATTAGCATGTTGGTGTGTGTGTGTGTAATAAAAAAGGGGAAGGCAAAATATAAGCTGATCTAAACTTTTTAGGCATTTTTTTAGGCCGGGTCAGACTAATTTTAACATTAAAACAAAGTCATATATCACTAGTGATGGTGAATGAATTGACCTTGCTGAATATTCTTGAAAACATTTTACTATTTATCAAAGTGCCTTCTCCAGTTCATCTAATGGTAGAGAATTAACCAATGCAAAAAGTGCATGCAAACACTTCAGAACATGGTAGGTGCAAAATAAGTGAACTTGACAATCCAAAATTTCAATAAAGTGGCCATCTGCACTTTTCTAATTGTGCTGAACAAAATAGAAATAGTATAATCTCAAATAAGATGGCATGCATAAGCGTTCTGACCTTGATAAATATCGTACATAGAAATTACACAACAATTGGAACAAGGTAGGCTTCATTTATACAATCTAAAGTCATTTTTTTTCAATGCAGTCCAAAAAGCAACAATGCTAAGCAAAGTGCATTTTTTCCGAACAGCCAATCTGTTTCTTTCCTGATTGTTGTTGTTTCCTGATGTCAGATTAAAAAAAGAGATATTCTTACTGGTTGATATGGACTACAAAATATTGCAAATTGCTCTATGCTTTACTGAAAAAGTCTATATACACTACTGATCACCAGGCCATGGTGAATATTTATAATCACCAATCACGGATTCTCCAGGTAATGGGCAGCATTATTTTTGCTAGCTGTCAGGGAATCAATTCTGTTTATATGACAGACAAGCAGGAAACGGATGCTACATGGAAATTATATATTGGGAAATAATGGCAATTTTTTAAATATATGACACTATGTACTAGTGTGGGAAACAAGGTAGGCTCCAGTTATCTGGTGTAGGATCTAAAATTCCACATTTGACTTAGAACGATAAAAGCAGCTTCATATTCATCACATATACTGACATGCAGTGATATACAATGACAGATAAAGTCATGGCACGGCCAGATTTTGATTCTCAAATGGATATTAACTAGCGAGCAGGTGTCATTTTAGTATATATATTAGAAGGTTGTGTGCAGATTTAAATCACAATCTGGCACAATATTTTGATGCTCAATTGAAATGAAAATCGTGGGGAAATTATAAAAACTATAATATGAGTTGCTCAATATACGTTTGTATTTGATGGTGATTAATATGTCACAGTATAAACTTTGATGTAATTATGAGTAATACTTACTTATTACTGGTTATGTAATATCAGATTGTATATATCTTATAGACATACTCTTGGTAAAGCCGTACAAAGCACTGGACATCAAAAGCTCATATGCTAGATACAACAGTGGCATTTGCAGTATCACATTGGAGAGGGAATACTTGGTATAGGATACACATTTATTTTTATACTTGTAGATTAGGTAAAATCTACAGGATAATCTGTCAGTTTATGGGTATTTCCTATTCATTCCTATTAATTCCTATTCATTTACTACTGGATAACTGCCTATTCTTTATTTTATCCTTTAAGTCAAGTAACAGTTGCTTGAAGCACAGATTCACATAAATCAAAGTCACCCATTGTTACATGTATAAAATGATGGTCAGCAGATATTTGTGTTAGAAAAAGCATTAGTTATTTGTATTACTGCTTTTGCCTTTTCCAACATGTCTACATACAAGAAAATGTAAAAAAAAACCCACTCAAAATAAAATACAAAAAGAGGTAGGGAAGGAAAAAATGAAAATTGTTGTGGAATTTCTATGTACGAATTGTAGGGGTAATTCTGATACTACTTTATTCATTTGAAATGCATTAGGGAAAACCATTAGAAATAAATTGATGATGAAATCTAAATATTCAATCTCTAGTTATTACAAATGTGCAGGCTTACATATAGGATTAAAATGTTCCACCTAATTCAGCTTTGCCTACTTTGTCCAAGTCTGACACTTAACCGCACAGTTGCTACCTGTCAAATGTCTGACCTCACAGTCGAGGTCAGGTGCTTGAAGGGCAGCAACTGTCAGAACCCTGGTGCCCTCTGACCGTGGTAATGCCAATTACCTTTTTTCTTTCCTGACAGGCTCCTTGTAAATGTCTTAGGAGAATATAGCTTAAATAAAACAGAACAGGCTTAGGTATTACATGTATTGTATGCTAATATATTTGGGTACTGTCTGTATTATTCATTTTATTTGCAATAACAATTCATTTTTAAGTTAAATTCATGTTTAGGGCAAAAAAAAAATGCCAAGGACAGTACTAAACAGTGTTGTTGCAAGCACAATAATATAGACACAACCACCCTAAAAAGACTCTCTCATCAGACCAGTAAGTTCAACAATAATCTTCTCATAAGTTTATATGTTCATTTAATGCATTTAGACATATTGCTTACTTGTAAAAACCTCCCTTGTGTAGACATTCAAAAGTCTTGAGACTGTTAAAATTGCTATCCCTGCTATAGTTCACCAATTGACTAGAGGTAGATCAGGGGTAGAAAGAAGGGCTGGAGAGGCCTGGAAAAAAACAGAGACATTTGGAATGAAAATCTTTTTCCCAGAAAAATTAAAAAAAAAGTGTGGACTATGTTCTTTTACAATGATAAATTGCATATTTATGATAGGTATTCAAACTATATAACATGAAGAGCTTAATGAAAAATTTCTGAGACTTTATGTAAAGTCTTTAATTATTGCAAATTCTCTCAGCTGAAGACAAGCAAATCCTGGAATACAATTCAGGTACCACTGTACTTCTCAATGCAGTTATCAAACAAAAGAAATATGCATTTCTGCCACTAGGGGGCACTGCAGGGGAAAAACTCCAATTTAGTTTGCGTGTGGGCTCCATCATGAGTCTCCTACAGTTGGGTGAGTGTTGGGATACAGTAGATGATAGTTTCTGACCTCTCAGGCCTTAATTGACAAGTAAGAGTAAATTTGTCTGACAAATGAGTTTATATTTTTAACCTTTAAATGATTCCTAATAATGTTTTTTTCCTCCTCTCAGTAAAATAGTCAACATCTAGAATTTGGAAACATTTCCACACTGCAATTTCTGCTGAAAATATTGTGATAAGAAATATTATTTTCCAAATGCTACAAGGGTGCGCAACACATTCTTGCATGCCAGAGGTGGCCTAAAAGCATTAGAAATACTTTATAATACTTTATTGTATTTAAATTATGAGGACCATAATTAACCACTTCCTTACTGGGCACTTAAACCCCCCTCCTGCCCGGAGCAATTTTCTGCTTTCAGCGCTGTCACTCTTTGAATGACAATTGCACGGTCGTGCGGCGTTGTACCCTAACAAAATTGGCGTCCTTTTTTTCCCACAAATAGAGCTCTCTTTTGGTGGTATTTTATCCCCTCTGCGTTTTTTTTTTTTTCCGCTATAAATGAATAAAGAGCTACGATTTTGAAAAAGAACAATCATTTTTACTTTTTGATATAATAAATGTCCAAAAATAAAAAAACAAATTTATTCATCAGTTTAGGCTGATATATATTCTTTTACATATTTTTGGTAAAAAAAAATCGCAATCGGCGTATATTGATTGGGTTGCGCAAAAGTTATAGCGACTACAAACTATGGACATTGATTTATGGCGTTTTTATTTATTTTTATTTTTTTACTGCTAATGGCGGCGATCTGTGATTTTTATCGGGACTGCGATATTGCGGCAGACATGTCGGACGTTTTTGACACTTTTGGGACCAATGACATTTATATAGTGATCAGATCTAAAAATAGACACTGATTACTGTATACATGTCATTGGCAGGGAAGGGGTTAACACTAAGGGTGCAGTGAAGGGGTTAAAAGTGTTCCCTGGGTGTGTTCTAACTGTGGGGGGGTGGGGTTGGCAGGGGCATGACAGATCTAACTGATCCCAGTGACAGGGATCAGTAGATCTGGTATGCCCCCCCCCCCACACAATGGGGAACCGCCGGCGGTTCCCTCTTTCTGCTCTCTGTGAGGAGATTGTGGTTCTCCGGTATACACCGGGTCCGCCCGACCCGTGGGAGCGCGCCCAGGGACGCATTTTAGAGCCGCTCTGTAGCCGTCATTAGGTTAAAGTGCAAGTATTTTCTCCATCAGAGTTCACATTCCAGAAACACTCTTTCTGCTGCTTCTGGATCATCACAAAGTGTTTCTTCACCAGCAACATCTTCAAGTAAGGTAGTGTTGCAAGCCACTGCCTTACAAAATATACAATAAAACGTAAAAATGGAGAAAACTGTACTTTGTGCTGGAAAATATACAGTATATGTGTCCTCTAAAGTGTATGAATTAGCGCACAAAGTAACAACACAAAACAGCAGCACTCACAGATATCCCAATACTAAGATACCCAAAAAATACCATATACATCCAATGTGTTGCACTGTTATGCTCACTCCAAAAATATACAACATTAAAAGTGTCAAAGAAAGTCCAAGAAAACAATAAATAAAAAGTCTGCTTGTGAGAGAGTGATAATACATATATTCGCTTGTGACAAATTCACTTTTGCACAAAACTATCCTCCTTTACTGACCAACAATTATTGTGATACCACCACAATCACAGCTTGCTTATCATCATGCTCTGCTTCAGTATATCACAGTACATTGGCATTCATGGTTCCCTCAATGAACTGTAGCTCCCCAGTGCCGGCAGCACTTATGCAGCCCCAGACCATGACACTCCCACCACCATGCTTTACTGTAGGCAAGACACACTTGTCTTTGTGCTCCTCAC
The DNA here is from genome assembly GCA_018402905.1 of Glandirana rugosa. Lineage (NCBI taxonomy): Eukaryota > Metazoa > Chordata > Amphibia > Anura > Ranidae > Glandirana > Glandirana rugosa. Next base: position 45,679 of record BLSH010174966.1, on the reverse strand, counting down.
CTAGTTGCTGCCACAGACATTTAACACCATCTGAACCAAATAAGTTTATCTTGGTCTCGTGAGACCACAGGACATGGTTCCAGTAATCCATCCTTAGTCTGCTGGTCTTCAGCAAACTGTTTGTGGGCTTTTTTGTGCATTATCTTTAGAAGAGGCTTCCTTTTGAGATGACAGCCATGTAGACCAATTTGATGCAGTGTGCGGCGTGTGGTCTGAGCACTGAAAAGCTTACCCCCCACCCCTTCAACCTCTGGAGCAATGCTGGCAGCACTCTTACGTCTATTTCCCAAAGACAACCTCTGGATATGACGCTGAGCACGTGCACTCAACTTCTTTGGTAGACCATGGAGAGGCCTGTTCTGAGTGGAACCTGTCCTGTTAAACCGCTGTATGGTCTTGGCCACCGTGCTGCAGCTCAATTTCAGGGTCTTGGCAATCTTTTTATGAGGTGCCATGTTGAACTTCCAGTGACCAGTATGAGAGAGTGAGAGCGATAACGCCAAATTTAAAACACCTGCTCCCAATTCACACCTGAGACCTTGTAACACTAACGAGTCCCATGACACAGAGGAGGGAAAGTGGCTAATTGGGCCCAATTCGGACATTTTCACTTAGGGGTGTACTCACTTTTGTTGCCAGCGGTTTAGATATTAATGGCTGTGTGTTGAGTTATTTTGAGGAACAGCAAATTTACACTGTTATATAAGCTGTACACTTACTACTTTACATTGTAGCAAAGTGTCATTTCTTCAGTGTTGTCACATGAAAAGATATAATAAAATATTTACAAAAATATGAGGGATGTACTCATGTTTGTGAGATACTGTACGTATTATCACTTTCTCACAAGCAGACTTTCTATTTATTGTTGTCTTGGACTTTCTTTGGCACTTTTAATATTGTTTATTTTTGATGTGAGCATAACAGCGCAACATGTTAGAAGTACAGAAAAAATACACAATACCTTAATTTATAGATAAAACACCTGAAAATCAGGAGAAATTTAATCTAACTCTTGCAGACGAAAAAATTCTTCTGAATCATCATTGTCAATAACTGAAAATTACTAAAAAACAATCCCAGTAAGTATATATTGATTGGTTTGAGCAAAAGTTATAGCACCTACAAACTATGGGTTATTTTTATGGAATTTTTATAGATTTTTTTTTTTACTAGTAATGGCCACTATCAGCAACTTATAGGGGGACTGGGACATTGCGGTGGGCAAATCAGACACTAAGGGGTTGATTTACTAAAGCTGGAGAGTGCAAAATCTGATGCAGCTGTGCATGGTATCCAATCAGCATCTAACTTCAGCTTGTTCAAATAAGCTCTGACAAAGAAACCTGGAAGCTGATCGGTTTCTGTGTAGAACTGCACCAGATTTTGCACTCTCCAGCTTTAGTAAATCAACCCCTATGTGACACTTTTGACACTTTTTTGGGGACCAGTGACACTAATACAGTGGTCAGTGCTAAAAAATATGCGCTGTCACTGTACTAATGACACTGGCAGGGAAAAAGTTAACATCAGGGGCAGACAAAGGGTTAAACATGTCCCTAGGGGTTCTTTCTAACTGTGTGTGGTGGGGGGGTGCTTGTACTGTAAAAAGACAGAGATCCGTGCACCTGCTGAAACACAAGATCTCTGTCTTCTCCTGTCACAGAATGGTGATCTGCCTTGTTTACATAGGCAGACCGCCATTCTGTCTACCTCGGGAACGAACGGCAGGTCCCGCTGATTGACTCCCGCTGTGTCCAATCACAGCGGGAGCGGGTTGCCGGCGGCACGCAAGCACGTCCCAGACCCAGAAGAGAAAGTCACGAATAGGTATGTGATTTCGTGATAAAGGGCTGCCCTGCTGCAATATATGTACGTGGGTCGATCTTTAAGCGGTTAAAGAATTTGTGAAGTCATATCAAGGAAAGAACAATGCCACATTTCTAAAATCTCTCTAGTGGTCTAATTAATATATTTTATTAAAATGAAGTTTTTATAGTTTGAAAAGACAGTCACATGATTGCTCATCCTCAGTTCCTTCCTCTTGCCAAGTGCAGGGGCTTGTCTGAGCGAAGGAGGTGAATAACGTGTAGGACTCCAGGGCAAGCCACTGTCAATCAGGCAGAGCATGGGTTGTGGCAGCTTCCAAGCTGAAACTCCATTCAGGTGTAATTCTACTGTTCTAATATCTACTCACTCATCTGTATTCATCAATGAAATTGCTAACATGATCAAGAAACAACCTGAACAACCCTGCACAGCATGTTATATGTGTGAAGCTCCTGCGCTCTCTTTGTTAGGAGAGAACACAGGGTGCCAGATTCTTTATTAAAAAGAGACTGCGTAAATAGTAATTTTAAGGGTTACATACAATTTAAGACCCAATTTAAATAGAACCCCAAAGGCCATTTTTAAATCTAGAAACTGAATTCAATGTAATTTTTTTTTTTCGAATAAAAATATATCAAATGATTGTACTGCCTACATTACAGTAATATGTTATTATTGGCACTAAACACCAATCTGAAAACAAATCTATATTTCTAGATTTAAACAGGTATGTTTAAATTTAGAAATCAACATTACAGGTTAGTTTATTGTCAGAAAAAAACATCCTAAATATTGCAGTGATTATGCTCCCTGATTCAATTTATTTGTGCTCAGATGCCAGCTTGAAAAGAACCCCCAACAGGCATTTTTCAATCAGGAAATCAAATTTAGACATTTATTCATAGAAATAACATCCCAAAAGATTTCTCTACTGTACCTAAACTCACAGTATAAAATTATTGCCATTAGACCCCAATTTGAGCAGGACCCCCAATAGCCATGTTTACATCTAGAAAACAACATTACAGTTTCATTTATTCTCAGAAAAACAACTCAAATATTGTAGTGAGTATGCTCCCAGATTTGAGCTCCAACCAAAATTTGAATAGGACTCCAAGCAGCCATGTGTACAATTAGAGAAAAAAAAACTGAATTACAGTTTCACTTAATCCCAGACATTTTTAAAACTGGAACTCAAATAAGTAGTGTCTTTTAATAATTTATATTGTACTTCGACCTTGACTCAAAGATCATTCCGGGTAGCAGATTCTCTGTATCAGAGATCTTATTTTCTGTTTGCAATGTTTCTGCTCCCTCTGAAATTCAATATGATTCAGTCAAGGTTGGGTTTGAAGAAACACAATCTTTTTGCATCTTGGTCAAGAAGGCTGTGTACAGCAGGAGGTTAAAGTGAGCTTAAAGTGATTGTAAAGATTCACATTAAAAAAAAACAAACAAACAAAAAAAAAATGTTACTGTATGCTCATCTGCTCTGTGCAATGGGCTTTGCACAGACCGGCCCCGAATGTCCTCTTTTTGGCTCCCCCACTGTCACTCTTGGCTCCTCCTCCTCTTGGTGTGCCCTGAGCTTCTTACTATGGGAGTCCATCTGCAGGCTCACTCCCGAGCCATTGCAAACTGCATCCATAGATGCAGACAGCACAGCTCTGCCCCCTGCTCTCTGCTCACAGAATTTGATTGACAGCAGAGGAAGCCATTGGTTCTGCCTCTATGAGAGCGAGAGGAGAGAGCTATTCAGATGGGCACAGCACTGGATCGAGAATATTTCCTCTTTCCCCTCCTGTCCCCTCCTGGCTTACCAGGAGGGTCTTTAAACATTAAATCTTCCATCCTTCTCAGTGTTTTTTTGTAGGGATTCAGTTAAAAGATCTGTGGACTCTAAGTATGGCTGAAGAAAAATCCTAAATCCAAAAAAACTAAGGTCTAAACTAGCATAGTGCCCTCCACGCTAGTTAGGTGTACTGATAGATTTTTGTTAGGAGAGGTAAAATTTAGTCAGGCCTGACAGTGAGCAATGGTTGCTGTGGTTCACCTGACCACACTGCCTTCAATCACATCCATACTGCATCCAGAGTCATGAAACAGGCTGGTAAATTTGTTTTTTTATTAGGGGATAAACTTGGATGGGACAAAATCACGGACAGCCGCTTTTGACAAAAATCAGAAGTGCGATCGAACCGTGTGTATGAGGCTTTAACCCTGCACTCTCTTTGGTTCCAAAACAGAAGAAAAACCTTGCACACTTTCAATTCAATCTATGATGAGAGTGGGCCTGAAGATTCTCCTAGGTTTCACAGTAGAGTACTATCTTGGATTTACTAAAACTGTTAAAAATTCTCCCCCCTTGTAATAAACATTGCAGCACCAACAGGAGTAAGGATTTTTTTTTTTAACCAATCATGGCAAAATATTAGATTTCTACACTAAAGGCCCATACACACGGTACAATAATTGACCAACAATGGTCGTCCAACAGCCTGTTGTCCAATAATCTGACCGTTAGTACGCACAATCCAACAGCCAATTTCCAATTATTGTCCAACAGAAGTTTGCTGACAAGACTAGAAGACTTTTGTTTGCCAACAAGACGTTGACCAATTGTTGGCTCGTGTGTACAGAAGTTGGCCCAACAAAAAGTTGGAAGTGGAAACACGCATGCTTGGAATCCAGGAAGTGTTCGGTTGTGTAAACCTGTGTTCGTAATTCAAAAAATAACATTCACCTGAACTTCCTCTTTATGCGCTCGTAACATGTCACTATGTTCAGCTTTGCTGGACAATTACTTGACTACCATCAGTACGCTAGGAAAAAACCACCAACTGCCAATTTGGACAAAAGTTGGACATTCGGTTGTCCAACAGTCGGCGCGTGTGTACAAGGCTTTAAGGCCCGTACACATGGTACAATAATTGGCCAACAACGGTTGTCCAACAGCCTGTTGTCCGATAATCCGACCCTTAGTACGCACGATCCAACAGCCAATTTCCAATTGTTGGCCAACATAAGTTGGCTGACAAGACTAGAAAACTTTTGTCGGCCAACAATGCATTGGCCAATTGTTGGCTCATGTGTACAGACGTTGGCCCAACAAAAAGTTGGAAGTGCAAACATGCATGCTCGGAATCCAGGAAGTGTTCGGTCCTGTAAACCTGGGTTCATAATTCACAAAGCACATTCACCTGAACTTCCTCGTTATACACTCCTAACTCGTCACTACGTTCGGTTTTGTTGGCCGAGTACTTGACTACCATCAGTACGCTAGACAAAACCGGCAACAGCCAATTTGGACAAAAGTTGGATGTTCGGTTGTCCGACCATCTGAGCGTGTGTAGGAGGCTTTAGTCTCTATACTGGTAAAATATTTTTTTTTCTACCAAAGAACTAATAACTAACAACTTATAGAGATCATGGGTCTTTTAAAGCAAGTATTGAATTTCTTTGTGGATATATTTAAAAGTGAAATTTAAGCTTCTATTCTAAAATTGTATGGCTTTGCTAAACTTTAATTATGTTTGAAATTGAGACAATAACCGGACCTGTTACACTCAGACACCCAATCATATTGATAATTATACTGTTTCTATTATGTCTGTCTTATACTGACAATCAATTGGCCAGTTTGAAATCAGTAATAATTTAGATGTCTTGTCTGTTGGTATGAGCTATTTCTAATACAATTTAAAGATCCAATGCTATGACATCAGGAAATTATGTTATACAGTACTTTAATGTAGAATTAGAACATCACATACTGTAGCTGTCTTCTGATACATCTGTGCCCCAAGTAATCTGAAGTTTTTTCTTTTCCTATTGTAGATAATTTATCAGTATATTTAGATAAAATGGCTGAAGACTTGCTAATTTCTTTATCACCTTTTAGGTTAGCAAAATAATACAACCGAGGCATTGATTCTGGCGGTTATAATCCTTGTTAAAATCCATATAGCAATGATTATGAATGTTGCTTAAAGTGCTAATAAAGGCTCAGTCGAAACAAACATGCCATACTTACCTGCTCTGAGTAGTAGTTTTGCACAGAGCAGCCCCAATTCTCCTATTTTCGGGTCTCCCGACAGTGCTCTTGGCTCCTACCCCTCAGTTGAGTGCCCCCACAGCAAGCCGCATGCTATGGGGGCACTTGTGTGTTTTTTGTGCTCCCGAGCTCCGCTCTATGTGTCTATAAGACACATAGATCCGGGTTCGACCCCACTCCCACTCCTTCCTCACTGGCTGTGATTGACAGCAGCCGGAGCCAATGAGGAAGCAGAGAGCCAGGACAGTAGCTGCTTTAGTGCACATTGCTGGATCAGGATCAGGCTCCAGTAAGTATTGGGGGGGGGCTGGAGGGAGAGCTCCATAATGAAGGTTTTTTTACCTGCATGCATAGAATGCATGCAGGTAAAATGTCTGCAGCCTTTACAATCACTTTAAGGTGTATTCTGTCTCCTGTCTTTCAAAACGGTGGAATAGGATAAGGGGGCTGCAGATAAAAATGGGATCCCCAAATACAACCCTCCCAAGGGAATGAGTACAGGGGTACATTAATACTCCTTATTATTTGAAGAAATTAGTTAAATGTAAGTAAACACACCAACACCATTGCAAAGTCCATTTTTACCATACAGAAAAGAGTCACTAATGTTCCCATCGTCATCAAAGAAACCTGAAGCCTGATGATGTTTCCCCTCTGATCTCCCATGGCTAAATGACAGATTCCAGGTGCTGCAGGAATGTAAACACAGCGCTGGGGAGCCTGACTAATGTCTTTGACTATATTTGGTCAAACTTTTAACTACATTTCTTATTCTATGTAATTGTTTGCCCCCTTAAAGATGAAGTAAATCCTGATGGATTTTTCTTCCTTTCTTCTTCCCTGCAAAGTAAAGGTATAATGTGCTAGTATGTATTGCATACTAGCACGTTATGTGACACTTACCTGCAAACGAAGCCCACGTTGTCCCCGCTGCAGGCCGCATCCATCTTTACCCATCTTCCTTCCGGGCTGTGTGACTGGCCGGAGCCATGTGACCCTCACTCTCGCACATGCTACGCGGGAGCCGCCTGTCTTGACAATGACTCCTGAAGAAACAGAACGGGCGGCCGTTTCTTCAGAGCACATGCGCAGATGATATCATTGCCACAGTATACAGTAAATATCTCCTAAACGGGGCATGTTTAGGATATATTTACAGTACCTATAGGTAAGCCTTATTCTAGCCTTACCTATAGGTACAAATTACCCAAGGAGGTTTTCTCATAAAAATCAGCTGAGGGACAGAGAGCTGGCCCCTAGCCCCTAAATGATTAGCAGAGTCAATCATGCAAACCCATTTATAGATAATGTAATATATACTTAACCACTTGCCAACAGCCCGGCATCAGCTGACGGCGACTGCCATAACTAGTATTACTAGTACGCCTTGTCGGCAGACAAAAGTTTTCTAGTTGGCTCATACAGCTTTTGTTGGACTATAATTGAAAATCGCCTGTCGAATGGAACGTACTAACAGTACAATTATCAGACGACAGGCTGTCGTAAAATTTGCTGCCGATAATTGTACCGTCTGTACGCTCCATTTGACCAACGATTTTCAATTATCGTCCAACAAAAGCTGGATGAGCCGACTATAAAACTTTTGTCTGCCGACGTCGTCTGATTTTAGGCTCGTCTGTACCGAAGTTGGACAAACTAAAGTTGAAAGTACAAACACGCATGTTCGGAATCCAGAAACGACCTGGAAGTGTTCGGTTGTGTAAACTGGCGTTCTTAATTCACAATTAACATTCATGAAGCGGCAATTGAAGTTACAAAATGCAGCTCACATTGTCATCTTTTAAATGTCTTTTTAATATTATTATACAAGATTTATATAGCGCCGACAGTTTGCGCAGCGCTTTACAATATTAGGGCAGACAGTACAAATTACAATATAATTCAAAACAGGAGGAATCAGAGGACCCTGCTCGTTAGAGCTTACAATCTAGGAGGGAGGGTTAAATGATACAAAAGGGCAGTAAACTGCGGGGGATGAGCTGATTGAGACGTCCCAGGAGACTAAGGAGGACAAAACTTAATATAACATTAAACATGACAGACGGGATTATAACATTTCGCGACGCGTTTGACAGCCGCGATATATTTAGAACATATTATTATAATTTTTCTGTAAATTTTCTACTGTTACACTCGACGTAAAACATTGAAGTTAACGGCGAAGTACTTACAATTAACACTTAATTCTTGCGGTCAAATGTGTTGGCTTGTGAAGGTCCAGCAAAGACCTAAGGCTTGTACGCACAAACATGAAAGTTGAAATCAAACAGGTTGAAGCCATGTCTGCTCGGATTTTAGTCTGCTGCAGCCGTCTGTTTTCAAAATATCAGCCGAGTAGGTCGAAAACAACCTGCTAT
>BLSH010174966.1:0-14003 GCA_018402905.1 Glandirana rugosa | reverse complement strand
CGGGTGATATGGGACGATAGGAGTCACATTTTAAGGGGTCTTTTTGGGGGTTTTAAGAGCAGTACAATTAGCGCTTCATGCATAGATGGGGGGAGGGTCCCTGCCTTCAAGGCTTCATTATATGTGCTAAGGAGGAGAGGGCTAAGTAAATAACTGAACTGCTTATACCACTCGGCTAGAAAACCATCCAAGCCAGGCGTCTTATGACTCAGGAGCTGCGAAATTGCAATCGTTATTTCCTCTACAGTAATGGGCGCCTCCAACTCTTCTCTCTCCCCTGTAGTTAGCAGAGGAAGGGAAATTTGTGCCAAGTAGTCACAGTAGTTATCATCAGAGTAGTGGGCTCTGGTGGTGTATAGGTCTTTATAGAAGGACAAAAAAGCACCTACGATGTCATGTAGAGTGTCACTAATTCCTCCCTGCGAGGTCAAAATTTGGGGTATAGAGATAGGAGTGCGGTAGGCTAGTAGACAATCAACCTTATTACCATGTTCAAATACCTTTTGTGTAACATAGAGCATATGTTTTTTAGTTAGGTCCAACAAGCAGAGCTCATATTCCCTCGCTGTAACCATGAGTCAAGCTTGGAGGGGTCAGCATGTGAGGCATAGTCAGTCTCCGCAGCCACCAGTACCTCCTCTAATTCCTTGGTACACTGCAGAGCATTCTTACGGAGTGCACCCGTAATAGACATAAAAGTGCCTCTCAACACTGCCTTAGATGCCTCCCAGGCAGTGGAAGAGTCAGTAGAGCCCTGGTTCACAGTATTCCGCAATGCCCTTTCCACAAGCTTCCTGCACAATCTCCTCCTTCAACCATTGCAGGCTCAGATGTCAAATCGCAGGACCCGACATAGGAAGAAGGAGGAGATCCACAGAGAGAGAGGTGTGTGGTCAGACATACCTCGAGGTAGGTAATTCACTGAGGAGACCAGTGGGAGGGCATCCGCTGTGGCAAGCGCTAAATCAATACGAGACATGGTGTGAAAAGAGTCAGAGTGACAGGAGTACTGACGGTCATCAGGAAGTTTCCACCTCCAGAGTTCATTAAGACCATACACCTGAGTCCAGTCCAAAAAGGAGGAGTAAGAATCCTCCACTGCCTCCCAAGCGGTCCATTGTAGGGTCCAGGATAGCATTAAAGTCCCCAATATAGATTATTGGACCCAAGGTCCTAGCAAGAAGGAGAGGACAATTTGGAGAGTAGGTCTGGGGAGAAGGGAGGGGGTACATAGATATTAACTAAGGACGCCTTAGGGTCAGTATCACAAATCGGCCCTCTGGATCTGTCTTAACTGACACAACTTCTGCCAGTAAAGACTTAGCTAGCAAAATGGAGACTCCTCAAGAGTATACCATGTGTGTAGCATGGTATGAAGAGGTCTGCCATGCACGTTTAATAGACCATAGTCTCGCATTAACCAAATGTGTCTCCTCCAGGCAGATAATATGGGTTTATACTTTTTAAGGAGAGAAAAGACCAGGGACCGCTTGTGAGGTGATTTCACACCCCTAACATTCCAGGAAATAAGTTTCAATGACTTAACCATCTAACATAGACAAATTATGATGAACAATACAAGGATCTTGCATGGAAACAAAGCAATAAAATGCAGATAAAGACATGAACAGTCAAGGAGAAAGATTGGACCCTTTTGTAGAGAAAACAGTATGACAAAAAACCCAAGGGTCTGAAAAAATCCTGAATAGAACCTAACAGCTTCCCACCCCTCCCACCCTGCTCAACCTCCCCCAACTCAGCGAACTTGGATCCCCAATAAGCCAAAAACTTAAAAACCTGTGGCCTCACCAACTAGCGGTGAGGGGTCAGTAGTAGGTATAGAGTGCTCTCAATAAAATCTCCATTGTCTAGACTGAAGAATAAAAATTTTGGTTAAGTTTGAAGACACTATCAGTGATATCCCGTATTATTTTGGCTGGATAAAAGGATGTTAGTAGCAACATGGAATGACACATGAGCCAACTCCAGACCCATGTCCACCTCCGTAGCCAATCCATGGTCTAAGGTACAGGACAATTGTTAGGGGGCAACAGAGATCAAACAATGTGGGTAAGGGAAGTGGTTAATAACTACATCTCAGCCTGGCAGCACAGGTATAGAGGGCTTTTCAGCAGAATCAACTTAATCCTCATGGTCCTTAAAGAAGAGTGAAGCACATATGTCACTTGTAAGGTCTAAAACGGTAACATCCAACAGTGAAAGGGACCTATATAGTGTAAATAGCAAGACATAATGTGGGCCAAGACCGGGTGCAGCCCAATATGATAAAGCCAGCCAGTAGTTAGGAGTATAGAACAGACACCAGAAGGCCCCTCAGGGTATACACTGTAGTCATAAGGGTAAAACAGCAGCCGTATCGTGTTTCAGCAGCATAGTAAGAGAAAGATGTTTTGCAGGGACACAGAGTTAGGTGGATTGAAGTATAAGGGTAATATCACTCATGGTCTATTGTGCCCCGTTGTTGCTAAGTTATAAAAAGGCCTTCTATCCAGGCCATAGCATCTTTAGGATTAGTGCAGAAATGGGCCTTACCATCACATGTGATTCTCAGTTTGGCTGGAAAGAGCATGGCGTATTGTAGGCCCTCCTTACGCAGACAGTCTTTCACTGTAGCAAAAGAGAAAAGGTGTCAGGGCTGATCCTGCTAAAGCTGCATTTTGGGAACACTGTACTATTGGATATGTTAATATAGTTCTGATCTGATCAAAGATATTGATCCGTTCAGATCCTATGCTAGTAATGGAGGTGTATACTGTGTGTGTTACTGCCAAGCAAAGGGTTAAAATGTATTAGTGAACATGTGGCGAGATCCTGACGCTATCAGGGATTGACGCTAACTGATGCTAACACTAATTGGCATCACCCGTGACACTAATACAGTGATCAGAAAAAAGATCTGTACACTGTACCAATGACACTGTGACAGGGCAGTGAAAGGGTTAACTGGGGGCGCTCAGGGAGTAAAAACTGTATTAGAGAATATATGGAGGTTACCCTGAACCTAACTGGGACTGACGCTAACCGACGTTAACTGCCACTAACGCTATTTAGTGTCACAAATTACACCAATGCAGTGATCAGTAAAAAAAAATGTACACTGTACTTGGTGACACTGTGACAGGGAGTGAAAGGGTTAACTGAGGGGGGGGGCAGTCAGGGGGATAAATGTGCTTAACTATGTGTACTGGTGTCAGTGTAGTGCTTTACTCACTGTTTGATGCTATCTCCTCTCACGCTGGAACCGAAAAGGCGGAACCCGCGGGCGCAAGCTGCGTACAGGTATGTCGGTTCGCGCAGATGGGTCGTCTTGCCATAGTAAATATGGGGAAGGCAGTCCAGAACTGGTTAAAGCAGAAGCCCTAGAGAATAAATTGGTGGGTTTTGCAATTTTTTATGTCACATGTTAGTTGAACAGTGATTTTTCAAACACAATTTTTTGGGAATAAATACACTTTTATTTTGGTATCAGCACAAGGCCAATCAGCACTGTCCAGACAGAAAGTCAGGGGACATGCAGCCTCATAGCACAGTCATAGAAGATTGAAAACTGTTCCTACAAGCTTTAACCAGTGTTCGGCCAGTGACAAGAATGCTATATACTGCTGATAAGAAAAGGTGTTTAGCAGTTTACAGTATATTCATTAACCACTTAACAACCGGCCCATAGCCAAATGACGGCTACAGGGCAGTTGCTTAATTCTGGGAGGGCATCTATTGACGTCCTCCCAGAATCGTGCTTCACGTGCGCCCCCTAGGGCGCGCACACGGGAACGTCACACTGTGAGTGGTCTTTCACCACGTGATCGCTCCATCACATGTAAACAACCCGAGCTTCCACCGGCTTTTCTCTCTCCTCTGCAGTGTGAGAGGAGAGAGGGGGGAGAGAGGACGTACTGCAGCGCTGTGGGCCATGTGTAATGTCCACAGCGCTGCTAAGTGACAGTGGGGGACAGGCTGCGCCCCCCACCATCCATCCACACCCACCCAGCCATCCTCACCCCATCCAGCCATTCTCACCCCATCTAGCCATCCTCACCCTATCCATGCTCACCCACCCAGCCATCCTCACCCCATCCATGCTCACCCATCCAACCATCCTCATGCAGCCATGCTCACCCACCCAGCCATCCTCACCCCATCCATGCTCAGCCACCCATCCATCCATGCTCACCCATCCAGCCATCTTCACCCAGCCATGCTCAGCCACCCAGCCGTGCTCAGTCACCCCATCCATGCTCATCCATCCCTATCTGTGCTCAGTCATCCCCATCCGTGCTCATCCATCCTCATTCGTGCTCAGTCATCCCATCCATGCTCATCCATCCCCATCCGTGCTCATCCATCCCCATCCGTGCTCATCCATCCCCATCTGTGCTCAGTCATTCCCATTCGTGCACATCCATCCTCATTCGTGCTCAGTCATCCCATCCGTGCTCATCCATCCCCATCCGTGCTCATCCATCCCCATCTGTGCTCATCCATCCCCATCCGTGCTCGGTCATCCCCATCTGTGCTCATCCATCCTCATTCGTGCTCAGTCATCCCATCTGTGCTCATCCATCCCCATCTGTGCTCATCCATCCCCATCCATGCTCATCCATCCCCATCTGTGCTCAGTCATCCCCGTCCGTGCTCATCCATCCCCATACGTGCTCATTCATCCCCATCCGTACTCATCTATCCCCATCCACGGCTCATCCATCCCCATCCATGACTCATTTGTGCCTCATTCATGCTCATCCATACCACATCAGTTCTCATCTGTGGCACATCCATGCCACTACAGTGCCCATCCATGCCACTACAGTGCCCATCTGTGCTACTAAACTTCCCATCTGTGCTACTACACTGCCCATCAGTGCCACTACAGTGCCCATCCGTACCACTACACTGCCCATCCATGCCACTACACTGCTCGTCCATGCCACTACACCGCCTATCCGTGCCACTACAGTGCCTATCCATGCCACCACAGTGCCTCACAATAGTGTAAAAGGTAGTCAAATTAGATTTGAAATGTATGCCCCTAGAACACCTGACGGTGCTCCCTGCATGTTGGGCCTCTTTATGTGGTCAGGCTGTGTAAAAATGTCACATATGTGGTATCGCCATACTCGGGAGGAGTAGCACAATATTTTGTGGGGTGTCATTTTTGCTATGTACATGCTGTGTGTTAGAAATATTGTATAAATGGAAAACTTTATGTAAAAAAAAAAAGTGTTTTCATTTTCTTTCCACATTTTCCAAAAACTTGTGGAAAAAATGACATGTTCAAAAGACTCATGATGCCTCCTAGAATATACGTTGGGGTGTTTACTTTCCAAAATTGGGTCAATTTTTGGGCGTTTCCATTGTCCTGGTGCTTCAGCACCTTCAAAAGTGCAAGAGGTAGTCAAGAAATTAAATTGTAAATGTCACTTTTTGCTGTAGCACATCCTACAGCAATAAGTAAAGAAGGGGACTTCTGGAGAACACCATGAGTACCACTTACTAATAGGAATAATGAGGCCATGGCACACATGCACAGTATAAAAAGGAGCAGAGGGCAGGTGTGTATGTGGGTGTGTAGCTATTTCTTTACTGTATCTATGGCACAGAAGAAAAGAAACAAAAATGTTTTTGGTTAAAGCGGTACTAAAGTCTGCTTTGTGATTTTTACCTACAGGTAAGTCTATACTAAGGCTTACAGTAGGTAAAATGAATATCTCCTAAACTGGCACAGTTTAGCAGATATTCACACTTGATGCAGCCGGTAACATCACGGGAGCATTCGCTCTAAAGGTCCATCATGCGTGGGAGTGACGTCATTGCAGCCATTCACACAGCCAGAGTCCGCAAACTCAGAAGTAAGACCAAGGGAAGATGGAAGCCCTGTCAGCGGTGACAGCGTGCTGCTGGAGGGCTTTGTTTTAAGGTAACCATTTCATAATGTGCTAGTATGCAATGCAAACTAGCACATTATGCAATTGTCTTACAGGAGAAAAGTTTCTTTTTTTGTTTTTTTTACTGCAGTGGATTACAACTGCTTTAATAATATCAGGAATATCTTTATTAGAGACCTTTGTGAGATAAAATGACAGGGTTCAATTGCTTTTATGGTTGAATATGTTTTTTTATTGTTAACAGAATAGCAAATTGGCAGACATTCACTCAAAATAACTGAGAGTGATTGTACATATACAAAATCCAGAGAAGGTATGTACAACATATAAAAGTAGGTGTATAAAAGCAAAACAAAATCCAATATAGTCAGATAAGGACTTGCCCCCAACTCAGTAGGGGTGTAAACCAAAACTACTTGGTATGTGAACCCCTGGAGCTCTGGGGTATTAGAACTGGGATGCCATGAGTCAGTAGGCAAGAGAGAAAAAAACAAAGAATGTGGGAAATAGAAAAAAGAGAGAGAAGAGAAGAGATAGAAGACAGAGAAAGGATAAGAAAAGCAGGAGAACGCGTTCTTTCTTGGTATAACGAGAAAAGAAGAAAAAAAAAACATTTTCGCAAAGCAAACTAAAAGGGTAGTGAAACTACAGATGAGTCCTGTTTTTCAGTTTCTCTGAGGCGGAGTAATTTATCCATATGTACCAGGTATTGAGGAATTTATCCCATTTATCAACTTTCTTAGCTTGCATTTCCTCCATAAGCATAATGTCATTGATTTCACTCACCCACGAGGAAAGAGGTGGGGGCTGGTGTTCTTCCAGTATCTGGAGATTAATTGTCTACCTGTAGAAAGGAAAAATTTCAGTAAACTAGATTTTTGAGATTTAATTGTGCCCGGGAGAATGGACAACAAAACTATGGAGGGGTAGGCATAAGGGGTTTGTCATAGATCTCCGTGTAAATCTGGAAAATCTGCGACCACAACAAGCGAATGGCGTTGCACTCCCACCATATATGGAGGTACTCTTTGCTTGGCATCATCAACATATGTCTGGGGCTGATGGAAAGATCTGGTTAATGGTAGTCGGAACCCGATACCATCTACATATTAATTTGTAATTCTTCTTTGGGGCATAGCCGGAAATGGAAGACTTATGCTTGAAGAGAAAAGCCTTATACCTGTCCACTTCAGAGACTTCGATCCACAGCTCCCTGGACCAGAGTTTGGTGAAAGTTGGGAGAGTGTCGTGGGTATGAGCCAAAATGGATTTGTAGATCGTTGACAGGTGTGGCGAGGGACCTCAGGCAGTAGACATAGATGTTCAAATTCCAACAGGGGTCGGTGTATCTGTTTCGTGGCGAATAGCAACTTACAATAAGAGGATAAATGGTGTTTACCCCTACTCTGAAGGGAGGATAAACTTATATAGGCTGAATTCTACCTACATTTTTCTGTTAGGAATGGTTTATAAAGGGCGTATTTATGCTTAAATTGTCAAAAATTGAAGACCCCAGTATTTCATTTTTTTAAAAAAAATATAATGTACAGAGTATGTTGAGAGACAGATATTTTAGGTATTATTGTCTTTCATTCAATAAAGAATATGTTACCCCATAATTTCACATCCCTGATATGTGTCTGTTGTACCATGCAAAGAGCGTCCTGTTCTCTTTGTATTGCTTTCTTTGTGTGAAATACCTGGTGTTCCTGCCAGTCTCTCTGCTTTCCTATTTCAAACTGACCACACTAGGCATAGAAACACATCCTTCACAGCGTGGCCAGTTTTCTGGCTGTGCTGGGAGCACAGCCTGCCTGTATAGTGAGTACATCCCTCACATTTTTGTAAATATTTTATCTCTTCATGCAACAACACTAAAGAAATGACACTTTGGTACAATGTAAAGTAGTAAGTGGACAGCTTGTATAACAGTGTAAATTGCTGCCCCTCAAATTAACTCAACACACAGCCATTAATGTCTAAACCACTGGCAACAAAAGTAAGTACACCCCTAAGTGAAAATGCCCAAATTGGGCCCAATGAGCCATTTTCCTTCCCCAATGTCATTTGACTTGTTAGTGTTACAAGGTCTCAGGTGTGAATGGGGAGCAGGTGTGTTAAGTTGGTGTTATCGCTCTCACGCTCTCATACTGGTCACTGGAAGTTCAACATGGCACATCATGGCACTCTCTGAGGATCTAAAAAAAAGAATTGTTGCTCTACATAAAGATGGCCTAGGTTATAAGAAGAGTGCCAATACCCTGAAACTGAGCTGCAGCACAGTGCCCAAGACCATACAGCGGTTTAACAGGACAGGTTCCACTCAGAACAGGCCTTGCCGTGGTCGACCAAAGAAGTTGAGTGCTCAGCAACATATCCATAGGTTGTCTTTGGGAAATAGACGTATGAGTGCTGCCAGCATTGCTGCAGAGGCTGAAGGGGTGGGGGGTCAGCCTGTCAGTGCTCAGACCATACGCCGCACACTGCATCAAATTAGTCTGCATGGCTGTAGTTCCAGAAGGAAGCCTCTTCTAAAGATGATGCACAAGAAAGCCCGCAAACAGTTTGCTGAAGACAAGAAGACTAAGGACATGGCTTACTGGAACCATGCCCTGTGGTCTGATGAGACCAAGATAAACTTATTTGGTTCAAATTGTGTCAAGTGTGTGTGGTTGACAACCAAATGAGGAGTACAAAGACAAGTGTGTCTTGCCTACAGTCAAGCATGGTGGTGGGAGTGTCATGGTCTGGGGCTGCATTAGTGCTGCTGACACTGGGGAGCTACAGTTCATTGAGGGATCCATAAATGCCAACATGTACTGTGACATACTGAAGCAGAGCATGATCTCCTCCTTTCAGAGACTGGGCCACAGGACAGTATTCCAACATGATAACCACCCCAAACACACCTCCAAAACGCCCACTGCCTTGCTAAAGAAGATGAAGGTAAAGGTAATGGACTGGCCAAGCATGTCTCCAGACCTAAACCCTATTGAGCATCTGTGAAGCATCCTCGAATGGAAGGTGGAGGAGCGCAAGGTCTCTAACATCCACCAGTTCTGTGATGTCATCATGGAGGAGTGGAAGAGGACTCCAGTGGCAACCTGTGAAGCTCTGGTGAACTCCATGACCAAGAGGGTTAAGGCAGTGCTGGAAAATAATGGTGGCCACACAAAATATTGACAATTTGGGCCCAATTTGGTCATTTTCACTTAGGAGTGTACTCACTTTTGTTACCAGCGGTTTAGACATTAATGGCTGTGTGTTGAGTTATTTTGAGGGGACAGCAAATGTACACTGTTATACAAGCTGTACACTCACTGCTTTACATTGTAGCAAAGTGTCATTTCTTCAGTGTTGTCACATGAAAAGATATAATAAAATATTTACTAAAATGTGAGGAGTGTACTCATTTTTGTGAAATACTGTATACATGTTTTCCATTTCATTTCTATTTTAAAATAAATGCGTTGTCTTAAAAGGTGAGGATTCACATATACTTTAAAGAAATATTTTTTCAAGCTTGTTTTTCCATGTTTTTGATATTATATTAAACATAGAGATAGCTGTGTGCAAGTACATACATACTATAACTGCAAAAAAAGCACAATAAAGCGTAGATGATAACATTTATGCTGATCTATTTATATATTTATCTGTTGATAACACTGATTGCTCAGAGGACAGGTTAATTGGAGGAATTCTGAGCTGGTCAGATGTACAGTGTGGGCGTTCATTCTTTGTCTGATGGGATTTCAGGCATGAACCTACAGGCATGAAAAGCTCCCAAGTGAATCTAGCCAAGGGTCACTGGGAGGCAGATTGTCAGGTGAACCTGTCAAAACTGCGTTCTCTGAAGTTTATTGTTACCTTTAGAAATAACTTTAGCTGACACTGATCTAACCTGCTGCTCAAAGTACATTAAAAACTCCCACATTATTTTCCTTCTTGGTGTTGCTTATCTGAAGAACTTTAGTCCAAAAGGAAATATTCTGCAATAAAAGTTGCAGAGTTACTGAAATGAGCACACGAGTTGCTGAAATTACTGAAGATTACTAAAGAATATTTTTTAGAGCACTTTTCATGGCAATTATTGAACGCTACAACAATTAAACTTATGGAAACATATGGTAGACCAAAATATTCTTGTACAGACACAACCAGCCAGAGCTTTATTGGGCAAGATTCACATGGCGGCTTGTGGGTGGGCATGGACAGCAGGCTTAAACTCTGCTTGCATACATTGTGTGTGACCAGCAGCAGCTGTCAAGGTCAGATATCAGATTTGTATAAATCAAAGCCAGGCCCCTGCCACTGCTATTCGCATGTAACCACTCATTCAATCGAATAATACCAAGCCTGGACACAGCCAGTGTGCATCCAGAGTTGGTGTTTCTTCAATGTTTTGGCCACACACAAACTGGCTGTAGCTTAGTGGCCAGTTTGTATTCAGCCATAGAACAGTGTTGCTGTGTTTAGAGAAGGCATTCAGCCTCCAAACGCAGAAAAATATCAGTGGCTACTGCCATGTGAACATAGCCTAACCCTCTCACCCGTGGGGTAAATAGTGATGTTTCTGCACTAAAACATACAATGGACATACCTGAAAGGTTCTCTATAAATGCCTTATACCTGAATTTTCTTATGTTCCCTGTTCCATTTTTTTCTGCTTTAAATAATGTAAACACCTTTCTAAGCCAGCCTGCAGAGATGAGCCAAGCAACTATCCTGCCCAGGGGAACAGGCATTTATCTTCTTGGGTACCTCATTATCCCAATTAGCTCTCCTGCCTCTGGAGCTTATGAGAAATGGCAGTTTGCCAGTGCAAGTGTCTCCTCCACCAATAGGGGATGTGCACATCAAGCAGGCAGTGATGTGGACACCTGAGAGAAGGATCATTATGTGACCCTGGCCCATAAAAAACATCCTTGTCGGCCACTCTAAACTGTGCAGGAGCAGTTCTGCAGCCAACTGTTTAGAGAAATGCGAGTTCTGCCTCAGATCAGGCAGTGGGGCGAGTCTGGCTATTCACCTGCACAGTGATATCATGGCACTCATTAGGTGTGGCTTATATTCACATGCCCTGCCACATGAGTCGCTCAGCTGTTCACTAATCATCTGATTTTGGAACTGTGCATGCACAGTTCAGAGCCGGGGATAAGTGTTTCCTTTTAAGCATTTTTCTGCCAGCCACTTGCAGCCCACCAGTGGTGAAGGAAAGTATGTGCAACGGAGCACTCTGGAGGATATAAGGGGAAACTCTGGAAGCGCTAATGTCCCACTCTGGAGGCACTAAGGGGGGTGAGGGCACTCTGAAGCACGAAAAGGGGAACTCTGGAGGCACCAGGGTGCCTAATGTATTTCATAATCCCTGTCCTGCTTACATTTTGTCATGCTGTTTTGACTTTTTAATTGTAAAGACAGGCAGTTTACTTGTTATGAGTGTTAGGAAATGTTTACATATTGTTTGCCCTGTTTAACCAGTTGCCATCTGCCCACAGTATATTTATTGTGAGTGAGCGGCACAGGCAGGATGGATCATGTACATGTATGTCATCCAGCCTCTTCTGGGTTGGCGGGCAGCATGTCACTCCCACAACTGATGTGTCCACCGTACACATCAAGTTGTGGTTCTCAGTATCTGGACACTTTGAGCGGCCAAGGAATCGCATGATTGCTATGCAATCACATCACTACAATGTCAACATTATCAACAAAGCTGTTATGAATAAATTTCATTCATAACAGCTGGGATTCCTGTACTGATGGTGTGATTGGCTCACAGCTATCACATGGTACCTGGGCCAATCACAGCACCCTGTACCATGTGGTAGCTGTAGAGCAATCACAGCACACAATAGTAAATCACGGCTGTTCTGAATGTAACCTATTCATGACAGTTCAAAACATTTCTGTTACAGTGATCATCACCGTAACAGCAATCAAAATGCAAAAGAAAAAAAAAAAAAAAAATATATATATATATATATACTGTATATATCCCTGATCACCCCCCCCCCCCCCCAAAGTAGGACAGTGTGACTATGGAGACACTGAACTACTCTGGTGAAAGTATAGTATCTTACAAAAGTGAGTACATCCCTCACATTTTTGTAAACATTTTATTATATCTTTTCGTGTGACAACACAGAAGAAATGAAACTTTGCTACAATGTAAAGTAGTGAGTGCACAGCTTGGATAACAGTGCACATTTACGGTCCCCTCAAAATAACTCAACACACAGCCATTAATGTCTAATCCACTGGCAACAAAAGTGAGTACACCCCTAAGTGAAAATGTCCAAATCAGCCCCATTTAGCCATTTTCCCTCCCTGGTGTCATGTGGCTCGTTAGTATTACAAGCTGTCAGGTGTGAATGGGGAGCAGGTGTGTTAAATTTGGTGTTATCACTCTCACTCTCTCATACTGGTCACTGGAAGTTCAACATGGCACCTTATGGCAAAGAACTTTCTGAGGATCTGAAAAAAAAATTGTTGCTCTACATGAAGATGGCCTAGGCTATAAGAAGATTGCCAAGACCCTGAAACTGAGCTGCAGTATGGTGGCCTAGAAGACCATACAGCAGTTTAACAAGACAGGTTCCACTCAGAACAGGCCTCGCAATGGTCGACCAAAGAAGTTGAGTGCACGTGCTCAGCATCATATCCATAGGTTGTCTTTGGGAAATAGAAGTATGAGTGCCGCCAGCATTGCTGCAAAGGCTGAAGGGGAGGGGGGTCAGCCTGTCAGTGCTCAGACCATACGCCGCACACTGCATCAAATTGGTCTGCATGGCTGTCGTCCCAGAAGGAAGTCTCTTCTAAAGATGATGTAAAAGAAAGCCTGCAAACAGTTTGCTGAAGAAAAGCAGATTAAGGACATGGATTACTTGAACCTTGTCCTGTGGTCTGATGAGACCAAGATAAACATATTTGGTTCAGTTGGTGTCAAGCGTGTGTGGCGGTAACCAGGTGAGGAGTACAAAGACAAGTGTGTCTTGCCTACAGTCAAGCATGGAGGTAGGAGTGTCATGGTCTGGGGCAGCATGAGTGCTGCCAGCACTGGGGAGCTACAGTTCATTGAGGGAACCATGAATGCCAACATGTACTGTGACATACTGAAGCAGAGCATGATCCCCTCCCTCCAGGGCAGTATTCCAACATGGAAGGACCCTAAACACACCCCCAAGACAACCACTGCCTTGCTAAAGAAGCTGAGGGTAAGGGTGATGGACTGGCCAAGCATGTCACCAAATCTAAACCCTATTGAGCATCTATGGGGCATCCTCAAACAGAAGGTGGAGGAGCGCAAGGTCTCTAGCATCCACCAGCTCCGTGATGTTGTCATGGAGGAGTGGAAGATGGCTCCAGTGGCAATCTGTAAAGCTCTGGTGAACTCCATGCCCAAGAGAGTTAAGGCAGTGCTGGAAAATAATGGTGGCCACACAAAATATAGACACTTTGGGGCCAATTTGGGAATTTTCACTTAGGGGTTTAAAAAGTTAAATTAAAAAAAATGTCATTTTAAAACATGTTATATGTTGCACCTATGTTTAGGGTGTAACATGTTACCAAGGACCCAACCCTACCGTCTGATCAGAGCACTCCTAGTCCTTATAGTCCTTTGACACTTTCTCCACCCTTCTACCTGAAATAGTTAGAGGAAGTGTCTGTAGGAGCATGACACTGCACCCGCGATCCATTGATCAAGAGTGCAATGCTTTGCAAGCTTGTGTGGGAAAAAATAAAAAATGCACATTTTTTTAACTGCAAAAATATGTGCATTTATTATTTTTTCCTTAAAGGATAAATTCACTTTTTTTTAAAAATAATAAAAATGTACATTTTATTGCAGGTAAAAAAATGTGCATTTATTATTTTTTGTTTCAGGAGCTTGTAAGGCATTGCACCAGCGATCAGCAGATCACTGATACCATGCAGGTCTCCTGTCAGTGTATCTGCTTGCTCGTGCCTTGTACGAGGAAGCCGATATATTCTAACAGGAAGAATCAATGAACTACCACAGAACTACCAAAGCACTCACAGCGCCATGGTAGTTCATTGAGAACTACAAGCCAACAGCCGCAAAGGATGTCGGAA